>ML790830.1:0-14685 GCA_009831015.1 Picea engelmannii
TCCTTGATCACATGTATAGTCTAGAGTTTTGAATATATTAATCTCTTTGTTGTGATTGGTTTGCGTTGTTGTGATTGGACGACGCAAGAGCATCGTAGCAGAGCGGGGATCAACAGAGATAAGGAGAGCTTTCATAAAGTAAGTACATCATCCTTCTTCTCTTGTCCATTCAATACTTTGGAACTAGGGAAAGAGTTGTATTCTGTCTCAGTTTGTTCCAGATCCAGGTGGATCTGTGGAGATTGGTCTGTGTCCGCACTCATGAATTTATCCTAGAACATCTACTTCCAGGCCAACAAGTTCAACTTCTCCATGTAGAAGATGGATGCCGACGGGAAGCCTCAGCCAGTCACAGCGTGGACGTCTCTCCTGAGGCGAAATTCCACCGAATATGACTTCACGGCATTCATAGATCAGTTTTACCACCCAGTGGTAAGTATGTTGAGTGGCATGCCTGAGCCACGTGTAAATGACGAGGTCCGGAGAGTTCTACACCTCTCGGAAAATGCGAAGACAGGGGACTGGTACTTGTACCAGAATCACTATGAGATCCGAGTTTATGGATGTGAGCTGGCACCATTTAGGCTTCTGAGATACATACCGGTAAGGATTTTCGCTTTGGAATACATTAGACAAATTATGAATTCTGATGATATTCACTTTGTCTCTCTCAAAAAGAAGTAACAATTGCGGACTAAAGAGAAGATAGGCTCTTTCATCTGCAATAGCAGAGGCGCAGGTGATGAAGCAGACAGACTTTTGAGGGAAATGAAATTCAGGACAAGCTTCACCTAGCATTATGATCCCTAAGGCATTATTTCTGAGATGAGAGTCAAGAATAAGAATGCTCCATATGTGCATGAGCCCGGGCCTGAAATCGAAAAATTTGCTAATCAAGTAGAATGGGAGCCTGATACATTGATGGATGTGGAACCGACTGTCGGGATGAAAGAGCAGGTACCCTCAACAAGTGTACAACCTGCGGCCACACCTCAGAATGCTAAGGAAAAGAGGCCCCGGCGAGAATCATCTTCCCCAGTAACAGAGGTGTCCCCGAAGGAATTTAAATCGCACTCCAAAAATCCAAGGACAGCTCCAACGACAGGCACAACAGTGGAGCAATAGGTCCCACTTACCATAGTGACCACCACTGGGTCCAAGCAGTTCAGTTTTCCTTTTGGCTCCAGTCAGCATAAGGAAGGGATAAAAGAAATAAAATCCTCAGATTCTCCATTGGATACTCCACCAAGTAGCACTGGGCCCAAATTGGGCATTTTTGAAAAATATGACACGATCCGAAAGAGGAACCAGTCGCTCACCAATAACACTTATGCACAATACCAGAAGCAGTCATACACGGCCCAACACAAATTTCTCTCAACCTTTGATACAGAGAAAGGTAGGATGCACCTGGCGTTCCTCCATGCACAAGTGCCTGATCCAAAGGTGATATCCGACTACAAGAGGTCAACATTCCAGTTTCAAGCAAAAGATGTGCATCCGGTAGATCAGATGGATCTGCATAAGCAAACTGGGAAGATGATCTCCCACACGTTAGCCCGCGTTGCAACTTTTGCGCCAAAGTTTCGCATAGCTTTGACCAATGCCCAGACCCAGCTGAAACTGGAAAAAATCTCTTCCTTTGCGAAAGATAACAAGATAAAAACACTGGAGGAGCTGGTCCTCAAGATAGGATACGATCCTGCGAACGTCAAAGATGCTGAGGAGATTATCAAAAAGAAGAATGCTGACATAGCTGCTTTGAGAAAACAGCTGAAGGTCCCTCCAACAGAGGACCCACAGACAAAGGAAATAACTGAAAGAGAAGGCGAAAAAGATGAAATGTTGAAGTTACTCCTGGAGCAGAGTGCACAATTAAAGGAGATGGAGGCAGAGATGGAGAGACTGCTCAAGGAGAGAGAGCAGGAAAAGCCAATGGAAGGCATTCCAATGAGCGTTGTTCCAATTGCAACCACAACGGTGACAGTCGTTCCATCTGCAACAACAACTCCCCTTCCAGAAGGAGCTACTGACCTGACCAAGTCTATGGAAAGAATGAACCTGCAAGAGTCAGAAATCAGCAATCTTAAGAAAGAATTGGAAAATCTCCAGGAACTGAAGAATTCCTTTCAGACAAGTCTGTCAAAGGAAAAGCAGGTGAACGAGCAGATAAGGAAGGAGCTACAGCAACTCCAGAAACAGACATTGGCCGGAAAGACCTTGGCCGAAGTTAAAGAACTTGTGTGGACTGATATCTCTAAGTCCATCAATGAAATCTGGCCAATGGTTCAGATCATGTTCGAGCAGAACGAGTTGCTTGAGAGGAGAAAACAGGCCATAGAGAAAATCAGGACTGAACTGGGCGACATGCCAGCTCGGGCCAATGAAATAATAAGGTTCCTGAATTCTAAGACTCGGGAGGAACTCGAGGAGATGAAAATTGAAGACAGGACAGAAACCATATTAGAAGTAAAAAGAGTTCTGACCAAAAGAGGTCTCATGCTGCAGCTAGAAGAGAAGATCCAAGTCATGGACCAAGGAGTGCAGAAGTTCTTCCACAAAATCGATGCCCTGCAAAAGAAAGCCCTGCCTGGCATGAAGGTCATAAATGACAGGTTGATGACGCTTCTCGATTACAAGAAAAGGTTGATCGAAGTGTCCAAGGACAGTTCTAAATTCACAGGAATACAGGAAAACATCACTGGACGTGCCTTCATGGAAGCCTTGTAGCTGGACATCAGTATCCAGCATGAAATTAAGCACATCTTCATCGTCAAGCCTACATTTGCTAAGTACACAGACATGGACGAAGTGTACCGGAGATTACTCAAAATCACAGTGCCAGGTCATATCAGATGGGAAGAGCTGTGTGATCTACTAGATTAGTAAATGAGTTGTCAGTTCCAGTCATTTGTCCTGTCAGCAGAGGTGGCGAAGGCACCTCACCAACGGTCTGCCCCTGAATTTCAGTATACAGTTGTGATGAATCATCAAAACAGTTTTGCTTAGTTAAGTTGGTTTTTCTAAAAATAGCATGAACACGTCCTGATCAGTTATGACAGGATCATATGTATTTTGACTCATAAATACTTCATTTTCCAATGTATCAAGGGTTGTTTATTTTCATACCCACTTGCTATCGAGCTGTAGCATTTTTGACGAGATCCACCATTAATAAAGAAGAGGCATATTACGGGATTCTTGCGCATGTTTCGTTGGTGATGTGATTTTCTTAGTTAAATGTTTCCTTGCTATGTGATCATCTTGTTTTTCTATATCTAATCTATACGAATAGCGTTATGCTGTAGGATTTATCCTTGATACCCTGTTTCTAATTCTATAGATTTAAATGTTTATCTTCTAAAATATCTTCAGTTAAGAGATTCTTAAGTGCTTGTTAATTGAAGTTATTTTCCTTATGTTTCTTCTGTCCATCACTTAAATTATTAAAGATCCAGTGAAACTTGTTATCTCGCCTTGTGAAAGTTTTCTTCTGCATTTCTGGTTGCATCTCGGATTTTATTAAGTACAGACCCCATAGCCCAATGGATGTGTAATTTGTCTCAACCAACTTTAAAAAACCTTTTACAAAAAAACAAAACTCGTGCCTTTACCTAGCCTAATATCTTTCAAACAAAGTTAAATCTTATAGAGAGATCCCTCTCTGAAGCTGGAAGGGCTAGATCCCAACTTTAAAAGTGGTTGGTTAAGGTTACCTTTGTAGATTTCTTCTTTTTCAACCTCTAGGAAATTTACCGAGTGCTACACCCATACCTAGTAGAACAAAGAAGACCGAAGAGGTCCAAGAGATAGACAGTGCATACGTGAAGACTGCTTCCATATCACTAGAGCAAGGAGGTGATGGAGAAAATCTATATGAGAAAGAAGTTGAACATAAGCAAGGAGATGAGGTTATTCCCCTGAAGAAGAGGAAAGGTTCACCTATGAAACCTTCCTCCCGGAAGAAATCGAAGGCCACTATGACCAAGATGTAGACCGTCCTCACCTTCGATGACTTAGATGCCCTCATAGTAGCCCTGCAAGATGCTTCATAGGAAATAACAGAGAAACAAGAAGCAAATCAAGAGGATATGTATGATCGAATTGAGACTGAACTCCGAGGGGTACAACAGGCCCTATAGTCCATCCATGCAATATCCACTGTGCTAGGAGAGCTAGAATTGGGAGATGATCCAACTCAACTCCACCACCTAGCTGATACGGTTGAAGATCGCCTTCAATGAGCACAGGAAGAAATAGAGAAAGCCACCTAGGCTTTGACATAAGTACGAGTACTCGTAGAGCAATGAAGTGCTGCAAAATAGGAAAAGGTTTCTCTCCAAGTGAATTTTGATAAAGAAAAGGAACACCTACAACAAGAAAAGGAGCAGTTGCTCGTGGAGCAACTCGAAGTAAAAGAAGTGGTCAAAAGAGAACTTCGTTCTATGACAGTCTTATAAATCAAGGAATAAGACTGAGTTACACAACAGGTGAACCAAATCGTAGAATCCATCTAGCAGCTACAACAACGCATAGCCGATTTGGAGCTACGCATTGTACCTGAGACCCCACAAGATGTAAGAGACCAAAGAGAAGAAACCACCCGAAGCACAGTTGAAAGGATAAAGGCTCTTACCTTGGAATGTAAGAAACTTACTGATCGCAGTGCCCAGACCTATGAACAACTCATAGAGAAACTGAAACTGAAGGCACTAGAGTCACAACTCCAAGAGGTGAAGTATCAAGCCAAAAAGATACAGGCGCAGCTGAAGTCCCTTCCAGCTGTGGATAGAATGAAGTGGTCCAAAGAGAAACGCACTGCACAATAGAAAATCCATACTATCCAGACCAGAGTTATGGAAGTAACTCATAGGTTCCAACCCATACAAGACAATTCCTATCAATTATTTACAGAGGTAGAATTCCAAGGAGAAGAGATACAACAGGTTGTCACTACAGTTGAATAGCGTCTAAAGGGACCTATCAACGATGCAATCATCCAACAGTTCCTTGAACAGGATGCAGTAGCATAGAAACAATTCGAAGAAGCTCGAGCCAAGCTTGAGACATTTGAAGCAGAACTAGTCAGACCAGAGTGACTCGGGATGAGTCACAGGTGAGTGTTGGGGGCATGTTGGCCCTTGTCCAAGTTTTGGGAGATTCTTGGTCATGTTGACCTATTTTGGGACTTCGACAGCCTGTCGAAGATGGAGCGCATGATAAAGAATATATTGTAGGATCTCGGACCCTTTTTGGGTCCTTGTTGGGATTTGGGAATATGTAATGGGTATGGGATGTTGATCCATAGGTTTACCCATGTTTAGGCATATTTTCTAAAGTATAAATAAATGTCTAAGAAATGTAAGAAAGGGAATATATGTGATGTAAGGTCGATAATGTTAGTGCCAGAAGTCACTCCTGGATTGCGGCAGAAGAAAATCCCAACGCCCATCAGTTTATGTCATGAATAATTTAATGGGGTGGTCGAATGGATAGAGACCCAGGAAGGTATCGCTTTAACTCAGGAAACCAGGCCTGGTATGTAAAAATAGAAGAGGTCTTGATCTAACTTCTATCAGTGAGTTGATTATAAAATGAGCATATGGAAGACTTGGTAGGAGGAGTGAGAAAAATTGACTCAGGTATTAGGCCTTTCGGCAGCTTGAGGAGGAAAAACTCGGAATACAAGATCCTATTGGTCTAGAGTTTCAAAGGAACTGAAAGGTGATTCGACTGGATCTTCCAATTCCAAATCATTCAACGCTAAGAAAATACAAGAACTAATTAGAAACAATGAAACTATTACAGTGATCCAACCTACATCATCCTATAACAGTGCAACTCGACTGGATCCTCCAATTCTGAGTTGTTCTAACATAGTGTTAACAAAGAGATGGAAAGAGGCTGACATTCATAAGGCAAGAAGTATCAAGTGTCAATACATAACTAGAGAAACTAGTGCTTCATCAAACTTTATAATCGGGAGCCTAGCTCAACCATCGACCCTTTACAAAATGACAAAAATGCCTACATATACTCACAGCAAAACAACAACAACAAAAACGAGACATTGCATTAAAAAGATTGCATCTGCATGTCTACTGGAAGTCTACGTATACAGTCTCTGAGGGATCATGCACTTATGATAGATGCAATCAGACTCCTGACAATCCTACAGATGAATTGACATGCCTTTAATCCTTTGCCAAACTTTCCATTAATAGAAGAGACAATGTCTAACCACCTCCAACAACTTCAATAACTGCTTCCTTGGGATCAGGAATGGCCCGACCAACTCTGCATTCTGGGATGTGGAGGTATTCTCACGGTACCACCTGGATTGGATGAATTGTCTAATGGAAGAGGGATGGAGGCTGGTGCGAAGACTGGGGCATATGATTGGAAGTGGTAGATGAGTGGTGACCAAGCAGGGATGAAGGGAAATAGTGAATGAGGAGGTGACGAGGACATGATTGATCCAGGGAGGACACGTCACGTATGATGGGACGACGTGGAAGGGAGCGAGATAGATGTCGAAGGATGAGGAGGAGTAGAGAACAACTGGCAAGGGAGAATACGGTATAGGAGGCGACACAATAGGAGGGGAGCCCCATAACAATACCATTCCATTCTGGACCCCACCCCACTTATTAGAGGCAGAATGGAAAGGGGGGTCCAGAATCGTTTGATCGTCATTGATCCGGGCACACCCTAATCTTGACCATTGAGATATGCACACCCAATTCTGGACCCCCCCNCCCCTTTATTAAAGGTAGAACGATGAGGGGGATTCAGAATGAAGCTCCAACCGTTGATCTAGGCAAGCAGATCTTGATCATCCAAACCTACTTGCTCATTAAAATAATGCGCCAGTCCTTCAAAAATTTGTATTAAATGGGTTTTCCAAACCTCTCTTTTTTCCCAAGGGGATGCTTCTTTTAGGAAAATACCTTATACATGATTATGTGCTAACATTAGGCTCCATGGGGGACGACACGCCCCCTGTGGTCTGTCGAGAACTCTTTTGTAGCTTCAATGCCTTACTGTTGGGCTATGAAGTTGTTGTCAAAACTTAGAAATAAAAGAAAAAAATATTTACAAACACAGGAGAGTCAGGTGTGGCTCAAGGGAAACATTTCTTCAAAAAATGTGCATTCACAGGGCCATTGAAAACTTATTGACCCTTCAAATCTCGTAACTTATAGGTATTATTTGAAAACACTTCATATATTTTGAAGGGCCCAATCCATAGGGCTTCAAATTTGTCTTTCTTTCCCTTGTCTTGCTTAGGAGCATCCCATTTCAGTACCAGATCTCCCATATGGAAATCTTCCTTCTTGGCCTTCCTGTCAAAATCCTGCTTGATCTTCTGTTGATGGTCCTGAATTCTATTCATCACTTGCTATCTGGCCTGCTGGACCTCTACCAGTTGATGAATTCTTATGGTCATATCATCAGACTCTCCTTGATAATCCTAGAGGAACTTTTCTATAGGCATGGCTAGCTTAGATGGAAAAACAACTTCTATCCCATAAACTAATTGGAAAGGGGAGATGCCTATGGATATCTTTGTGGTCACTCGATCAACCCATAGAGAAAATTTCAGCTTTGAATCCCATGCATTTTTGTTGTCCTCTAACAACCTTTCGATGATCCTTATCAGGCTTTTGTTGGAGGACTCTACTAAACCATTTCCCTGGGGATAGTATGGGGTGGAGGGAATCAATTTGATCCCAAAATGCTCACAGAATTTGACTAATGGTTCAACTTTGAAAGATGTTGTGTTATCAGTAACAATCTTGCTTGGGCAGCCGAATCTTGTGATGAGGTCCTCCAGGAACCCAATGATTACCTTATGGGAATAAATCCTGGTGGGGATAGATTACATCCACTTAGTAAATAAATCCATGGCAGTCAAGATCCATCTATGTTGTCCACTAGAAGCAGGGTGGATCTCCCCAATAAATTCTAGGCCCCACTGCTGGAAAGGTCCCGAAACCACCACAGGTTTCAAAGGTAGATATTTTAGTTGTTTCTTTCCTGAGAACCTTTGACATTTGATGCAGTCTCTGACCTCTCTGCAGACGTTAGGGAATAAGGTGGGCCAATAGTACCCAGCCCTGAGGATTTTTTAGGCTGTGGTTTTCTCGAAATGGTGCCCTCCACACAGGCTGTCATGAAATTCAACAATGATCCTTTGAGCCTCTTGTGGATTCATGCATTTTAAAAGCATCACCAGGGGGTGTTTCCAATATAAAACTCGATCAACAAGGTAGTATTTGACTTCTTTGATCTTTAGAGCTCTTACCTTGTTCCTTTGTAGGCCATCAGGAGGCCGCAACTCTTGCAAAAAATATATGATATCCTTGTACCAAGGACATTACGCCAATGGGGACTCTGCTTGAGGGTTTGCATCAGACAGCTGATTCTGCTAATTTTATGAGCATTCATTAATGAAACTTACCCCCAAATCTTTGCAATTTACTTCATCCAACAGCTTGGCTAAACCTTGACCTTTGATCAATTTGGTAGGCCTTATCTCCAGATCAAACTCAAGGATCTTGGCTATCCATTTATTCCTCCTCCCATCTATATCAGGCTGAATAAGAATGTCCTTTACAGCAGCTGAAGGAACATAGGTAATGATTTTTTACTGCAAGACATAAACTATAAAAGCTTTGAGATCCTTCACTAAGGCATAGGCTTGCTTCTCCATGATGTCGTACCTGACCTCAACATCTCTTAATTCTCTACTAAAATAGGCAATAGGCTGCTCCAGCCTAACTTCATTTTTTTGTAGTAAAACAACAACCAATGTGTCAGATAAGGCAAAGGAGAAAATAAGGAACTCTTTTGAGTAATCGGGATTGATAAGCACAGGAGCTTCAGTCAATGTTTTCTTTATCTTCTCAAAGGAATTTCGAGCCTCAGAAGTCCACCTTACTTCATTTCCCTTCTTCAACATGGTTGTTATAAGCCTTACCATTTCAACAAAGTTAGAAACAAACCTCCTTAGGAAATTAATTTTTCCAAGGAAATACTGGACTTCTTTCCTAGATCTTGGGATTGAAAAGGCTTGGATTGCTTCTACGCTGCCAGGATCAATCTTGACTCCCACTGCTGACACTATATGGCCCAATAACTTTCCCTCCTTCATGGTGAACAAAGATTTTTTGGGATTCAATGAAAGGCCGAAACTCCTACATTTCAGAAAAACCTTCCTGAGATGACAACAATGTTCTTTATCAGATTTGGAAAAGACTATAATGTTATCCAGATATATGACCACAAACTTATCCTTTTCCCCAATGAAAGTTGTGTCCATGGCTCGCTGAAAAGTTTCCCCCATGTTCATCAATCCAAAGGGCATTTTAGCATACATGACTGTGCCCCATGGAGTGGTAAACATTGTATTTTCTTTTTCCTCAAGCAAAACAGATATTTGATTGTATCTAGAGAAGCCATCAATCATGGAAATCCTGGATGATCCTGTCACCCTCTGCAATATATGTTCCATATTTGGCAAGGGGTACTTGTTCTTCCTTGAGCTCCTGTTCAGGTTTCGAAAATCTATGCAAAGTCTAATTTCCCCACTCTTCTTCCTTACTAGGACCAAGTTGGCCACCCACTCTGAATATCTTAATGGCACAATGATCTGGGCATGTAGCAACTTCTTCACCTCTCTCTCCATGATAGGCAACAACATAGGATTGATCTATCTTAGTTTTTGCCTAAATGGCTTTGCCTCCTTTTTCAATGGGATTTTATGCTCAATGACAGAAGTGTCATAAGTTTTGAGGTATTCATAGGTCCAGTTGAAAACATCCACAAACTCCCTCAATAATCCAGTGTATTCGGCCCTTTGCTCCTTTGTCAGACTTCTTGACAATCTGACAAATTTGGGCTCATTCTTGGTGCCAATGTTACACTGAGTTGTATCACCATCATCATCTGAGATTTTCCCCTTCAATGCCACATCATTTCTATCAAAAAGCCTTTCCAAAGGAACCAGTCCCTTTGGAATATGATTTCTAGGTAACTGCACAATGCCATGCTCTGCAATCTTGATAAAAAAAATTACCATCATCAAGCTTTTCTTCAGAAATGGGTCTTGATCAATATGTCGCGCTAAAAATTCTTCAACAGTCTCCAAGAATCTTTTGATCTCAAGATCATCCTCAAACACCTTCCAATGTTTGACATTGTCAGGTATGGAGGGCCTGTATTTTACTTCTACATCATATCTAAGTTTGGGTGGCAGGGGAACTTTGAAATTTCTTGCTGATGCAGCCAAAGAATCTGCCACTGTGTTCTTCTCTCTTGGAATGAATAAAATGTTAAATGCTGAGAAGAAACTATCGATTAGGTCCCATGCCTCATTTTTGTAACTCCTGAGTCAAGGATGCTTGGCTTGATAAGCATTTATGATCTGCTGGACTATCAATTCTGCATCTCCAAATACTGCTACCTCTTGAATCCCCATTTTCTTTGCAGCTCTTAAACCTAAAACAAGAGCTTCATATTCTGCCACATTATTGGTTGTCTCAAACTCTAGCTTGTATGATAGAGATATGATTTCCTGAGAAGGTGACCCAAAAAACACTCCAGCTGCAGCGCCTTCCCTGGAAGAGGCTCCATCAAAGAACATTTTCCAGACAGAGGTGATGGAGGGAGAAATTTCATGAGAAATATTGGTCTACTTTCTGAGTTTTAGAAGAGGCCCGGGAGCGTTAGTGAGTTGTAGTAAACTAGAGCCTAAATCAGTGTCAAGAGCAAAGATAGGATGGTTGGTAGGATTGGCTTCGTCACTGATTATGTAGGCCAGCTGGGATTCTATGTACAGTCTCCTATGTTCCCCCCCAAACACTGGAATAGTATCATAAGTTAGTTCCATTTGTAGGGTTCCCCCAAGTCTTTTTATCTAGGATCTTGACAAAAACATACCAAACTTGGGGGGAACATCAGCCACTACAATTTCCATGACCACACTTTTCATGGGCAGCTGAAAAAAGGTCACAAGCAGGTCTTTGATGACTCCTAGACATTGAACTTTCCTGGAGTCAAAGGAATAGAGGTCATGATAAGATCTGGGGACTTCTAGTCCTAATTCTTCCATGACAGTTTTGTGCATGAGTTTGTGGGAAGCCCTAGAATCCATCAAACAGTTCTGCAACACCTTGTCATGTATGTTCAAGGATGTGTAGAAGGGAGGGGATGAATTATTTATGTGTTCTATCATAGGACCTAGGATGACTGCAGGCTTTTCATCTTGCAAATTGATTGAGTCTGTGGGATGGCATGAGGTTTTAGACTATAATAGTTCGGAGAGGCATTTTTTGAACACTTCATGTTTGATCAATTCAGAGAGGGGCATAGGGACTCTGATTTTTTGAATTTCATGCTCGAAGTTAAACGAGGATGTGATCTTGGGAATTTCCCTTAATTCAGGAACATGAATCTGGACCATTGGAGGGATGGGTTGGGCCTTCTTACCTTTTTTGTTGTCTACTACTTCATTAGAAGGTTTCTCCATTCTAATGAGTTGTTCAGGAACATCATGTGCTCATGTCTTCTTCTTGGATCTTAGGTTATACTTGTTCTCGCTGCTGCTAGCCTTGTCTCCCTTACTCAGCTCATTTAGCTGACTGTCCATGAGAGATTCCTTGTATGCTGATTGAGTGAGATGAGGAAAAGGAGAAGTGTCTCTGAAGGAGTGGATTTTAGGATCAATCCCATATATTTCCCCTTCTTCATCATTATCTACAAAATTATTTTGAAGAGGGGCCTAAATATTCTGATCTTCCTTATCTCTTCCCCTCTGGTCCCTTTGCATAATTTGGGGAGAATTATTATTCGGCCTCCTGAAATTCCCTTTGTTTTCAGTATTCTGAGTATTTATGTATGTTTGTTTCCCCTCCACCTCCATTTTCTCCATATCAACAAATAGAGACTTCACTATCTTGGTCAATTCATCCATTTGAGGGTGAGGCACAGAGGGACCAGAAGTCGAGGCTTCAAATCTTTCCTTTCTCCTATCTGCATCAGTCTTATTTCTCAATATGTCAACTGTGAATACATTAGATTCCACCTCTATGGACACATATTGCATTTGAACTAGGGAGGTAGCTCTTCTCTCTCTCAATAGAAGGCAGAAGTCAGGGTCAAATGCATTAGCATAAGAGATTTTAGCAGAGGCTTCTGTGGGTTTTATCTCAGCAGGGATCTTATTATACATCTTATTGAATCTTTTGGAGAAGTCAGAGATAGACTCTCCTTCCCTTTTATTCAAGGACCCAAGCTCTGTTATGTAATACATGAAATATTTTTTATCTCCCCACTGCCTCAGAAACGCATTATCTAGAGCTTCAATCCCGACAATAGATCCAAGGGCAATCCCCTAAACCATTTCCTTACCTCACCATCAAGGCTCTGGATGAAGACTCTCATCCAGACATCTTCATTTTCAATGTTTAGGTTGTCTGCACAACTGTAGAAGGAAACAAGGTGCTCTTCCGCAGTTATGTCCTCTTCCCCAGTGAATTTAGGCATGCATTTCATGTAGTCTCCAGCAGGGAGAGGATTCATAGGTTGAGGTAGGATTAAGGGGGCATATCTGGAAGCCACTATGGAATCCATTCTGTTTAGAGGGGGATTAGCACCTTCCATAGGAACAATAGCTATAGGAGAACCAAGAGGAGACAAGTTTTGAATCAGAAAGACAAGAACTAAGCTAACAAGATGGGAGGGGAACAACAAAAAACTTGGAGAACAAGTTGGCGAGCTAAAAGGAACATAAGTCTCTCTTTTTTCAACAACAATAGTAATAGGAGAAGGGGTGGTAAAACCCAGGGTAGGAAAATATTCAGAGGTGTTGGATCTGAACTAGGGTACCACCTCAGGGGAGAGGGGAGTGGAAAGGTTTTATACTACTAATTCAAGATTAGGAGGAGAAAAATCAGCAGGAACACTCCCAAAATTTAGACTACGGGAAACTCCAATAGAAGATAAATAAACAGGATGAGATGAAGGTGTTGGAGTTTCTATAAAATCATGAAAATCATCAAAAATACCTAGTTTAGCAGTAGAAGTACCTCTCCCAGAGGAATTTCCCTTTCTGATAATATTCTTTGGGTCAGCTTCAGGTGGCGCTAACAACAACTAAGGAGTAGACCTTGTATGTCTGCCTCTAGAAGCCACAACTGAAACAATGGAGTCACTTGTGGGTTCGCATCAATGGAGTTTCCCGATGCAGTCACGTGTGTAGAGTATCCAGGTGCAAAGTAGAAATCTCAATAGTTTTGATATCTTATGCACCTTCAGAATCAACTAATCATTTTCATTCAATCCCGACGAAGATATTCAATTTCGTCCCAAGCAACGGCGCCAGAAATGTTAGCGTCAGAAGTCACTCCTAGATTGCAGCAGAAGCAGAGCCCAAAGCCCATCATTTTATTTCATGAATAATTTAATGGGGTGGTCAAATGGATAGAGACCCAGGAAGGTATCGTTTTAACTCAGGAAACCGGGCCTAGTATGTAAAAATAGAAGAGGTCTTGATCTAACTTCCATCAATGGGTTGATTATAAAATGAGCAGATGGAAGACTTGGTAGGAGGAGTGAGAAAGACTGACTCGGGCATCAGGCCTTTCGACAACCTGAGGAGGAAAAACTCAGAATACAAGATCCTCTTGGTCCAAAGTTTCAAAGGAACTGAAAGGTGATTCGGCTAGATCTTCCAATTCCGAATCATTCAGCACTGAGAAAATACAAGAACTGATTAGAAACAATGCAACTATTACAGTTATCCAACCTACATCATACTATAACAATGCAACTCAACTGGATCCTCCAATTCCGAGTTTTTCTAACATAGTGTTAACAAAGATATGGAAAGAGGTTGACATTCATAAGGAAAAAAGTCTCAAGTGTCAATACATAACCAGAACAAAAAATGCTTCATCAAAATTTACAATCAGGAGCCTAGCTCAACCATCGACCATTTACAAAATGGAAAAAATGCCTACATATACTCACGGCAAAACAACAAATGAAAAAACAAGACATTGCATTAAAAACATTGCGTATGCATGTCTACTGCCAGTCTGCGTATACAGTCTCTGAGTGATCATGCACTTATGACATACGCAATCAGACTCCTGACAATCTTGTGGATGAATCGACATGTCTTTAATCCTTTATCAGAATTTCCATTAATGGCGGAGATGATGTCTAACCACCTCCAACAAATTCAATAACTGCTTCCTTGGGATCGGGAACGGCCCGACCAACTCTGCATTCTAGGACGTGGAGGTCTTCTCTCAGTTCCACCTGGATTGGCTAAATGGTCTAATGGAAGAGGTGTGGAGGCCGGTGCGAAGACTAGGGCATACAATTGGAAGTGGTAGATGAGTGGTGACCAGGCATGGATGAAGGGAAATAGCAAATGAGGAGGTGACGAGGACATGATTGATCTAGGGAGTGCACATCACTTATGGTGGGACAACGTGGATGGGAGCAGGACAGATGTTAGAAGACGAGGAGGAGTGAAAGGAAGTGGGCCATGTCATACGGACAAGTGGAGAAAAACTCGTAGGGGAGAAGACGACATAGGAGGCGACATAATAAGAGGGGGGGGCCATAACAATACCATTCCATTTCGGACCCCCCCCCCCACTATTAAAGGCA
>ML790830.1:14725-27899 GCA_009831015.1 Picea engelmannii
CCCCCCCCTATTAAAGGTAGAACGACGAGGGGGGTCTGGAATGAAGCTTTGGCTGCCGATCTAGGTGAGCAGGTCTTGATCGTCCAAACCTGCTTGCTCGTTAAAATAACATGCCAGTCCTTCAAAACTTTGGATTAAATGGGTTTTCCAAACCTCTCTTTTTGCCCAAGGGGACGCTTCCTTTAGGAAAATACCCTATACATGATTATGCGCTAATAGATAAGCTAAGTGCTAACTTCAAGTATGGTTTGTAGATGCTTTGTGCATACTGTGAGAACTTGTGGAGCTAAGTGCAAGTGGTTGTAACAGACTGTGAAAGGATTTGTGCTAGACCTAGCTCAGGGAAGGAGGATCTGGCAAGGTGCATGCAGATCTCCTGTCCTATGCAGAGTAGGGTTTTTGTGGCTCTGTGCATGTAGATGACTGATTGAAGCTAATAAAGAAGAAGAGTTGGTGGATGTAGCCCCAGGGTGGGGGTGAACCACATAAATACTGTGTTATTCTTCTCTGTGCAATGTTCTAATGTATTTATGTGTTATTTACTAAGTTCTTGATATAGATAGATAGATAGATATGTTTGTGCTTTGTTCTTATGATGAATCTGGATGCTACATCTGATGTAGGTGAATGTGCTTAGTGCTTGAATCTACTAGATCTGATAAATTTATATATGCTAAGTGATTAAATTCATTACATCAGGGTGAATGTTGCGATGCTCTATTTTTTCTATTGAGTATATATTTGTTAAATAATAATGAAATGACGGTGCTAAGTTCTCTAATAAGTATTATAATCACATATCAGTGTCCCAGCTAAGGTTGCAAACACCTTAGTCCTGCAACCACCCCTGTCACTAGCTCGGGTGAGACTTCGTCTGCTTCGTAGATGTTGTCGAAAGGGCTGGTAGTTATCGTTTTGTTGGTATGTTGTTGTAGCATTGAACCCTGGGTCTGCTCCTGTGCCAACAACCTTATGGTATGCCCTCTTGGAAACCTTTCTCCCATAACTCAAAATAGAGTTCTCGCGCACTCCTTACTCTCTACTGAGCCTTTATAATGCTTCATACTTTCAACACTTTGTCTAAGTGTTGTCTTGGTGAACTCCTTACACATGTCTTCTCCTTCTTCCTGAGCTCTTTGAGGTTCATTGATGAACTCCTTGAATCCACTCAATGCACACCTTGCAGATATTTTTCCCCCAGAGTGTTCAACAAATATGGTTCACTGGAGCATTAACTGCTCAGACTTCATAGGTCTCTATCCCTTTGTTCCTCAAATGAATATATGTGCCCTCATGGAAAATTATGCTCAAATCCCTCTTGGGTGAGATTTCCAGAGTGTTCAACAACTTTGTGAGTGTCCTCCTTTGAAACTTCTCTTCTCAGAACTTGAAACAAAGTACGCATATGCACATTTACACCTGATGAATTCCTGTCTGGCAGATCTCTAAAGAGTGTTCAACAACTCTGTCTTATGTGCCTTCTCCTGCACATCTCCTCCTCCAAGATGTTCAACAACCTTGAGGATCCTCTTAAGTATGTAAATGTTTTGGTGTTCCCTCTTAGAACGTTCTCTCCTAAAATCAAAATAGAATTTAGGTATGCACTCCTTGCATTGGCTCACAGAGTTTCTAAGACTCTGTCATGCATTCCTTGCATTTATCCTAAAGAACCCATAACAATTTAACAAAACTCACAAATAGAGAAATTCTATCCTTACCCTGCATATGGAAACCTATAATACATCTACATAATATGCATACATAAAACACATATAAAATTCATAAACATTTACCTCACAGAAATTGATAAATAGTGAAATATGTTCATTTGTATTAATATCTGAATGTTAATTACAGTGTGTGAGCTTGGACTGCAATAGTGTCTCGGATCTCTCCTTGTCTTAAAATGGTTTTCTCTCATCAACCTTCAGTAGCCTCTACTGGGAATATCTTACAAATCTTTATACAAGAGGGGACTCATTGAGTCTTTCCCTCCAACTACACTAGTGGTGTCTAATCACCATTTACAACGCCTATCTACCAAGGCAGATTACATTGAATAAACATCTATTTCGAATCATATCTAGATCATCCTATAGCTAGACATTAAAGGTGAATCTAACTATTTCCTGTACAAAGGAATCAACTTGGCTCTTTCAGCATTACAACATTTAATTACATTTAATTTTTTTTTTTTAAATGAGGGAAAAATGAGAGGAATGGTGCCTCTGCCCTTCTTAAATGTGCTCAGATGTGCTAAATAGTTGGTGCTTTGCTGAGGTGGAATGATGCTCATGCATCATACTCCAATGCTGCAAAAATCATGAGCTCCTGCTCATGAGCTCCTCTTCTCCAGTGTTGAAATCCCTCTGGATCCTAAACTCTCCTTTGGAGTTGTCCTCCTGCTCCTCTGATATGTTATTGTTGCTTCCCTGTTGCTCTTGCAGGTTCTCTTCTACTCAGATTCTCCTTGATGACATATTCTTGTGCTGACCTCAACACCATCCTTCTTATCTCCTCAATTATCTATTTCAACTGATCCACTGGCTAGCCCCTTCTTTGCAAACCGCTCTGTTGCATCTCCTCATGCTGAGTAAAAGGAAGATCAACCTGATCTCCCATGATGTTTTCTTCTTTTGTGGCCTTGACTTTCCACTCCCCTACAGATTCAGATTCTGCATCCTCCTTACTGGGTTTTTGTCTAGGCATCTCCTTCAACACCTCAAGTTCTACCAGTTCTATTGCTGGTACACTCCCAACTTCCTCCAACTACTCCCTGGACTGGTATGCTCCTCCATCTGTTTCTAACTTATCCTGTTGGATGTGTATGATTTTCACTATCACCCTTCTCTCAATGGAGTCAAGTTCTTCACATAGATCAATGAAACCTATGTTGTCTTCTTCCTCTCCTACTGCAAACTCCAATGCTGCAGTAATCTCCTATTCATCTTCCTCGCTAAAATATTTGATCCATTCTATTGAATGTTATTATTCTTTTTTGGGGGAAGACTTCAGTATATGCTCCTTCTCCTCCTCTATGAAAGTCGGTGTTGGTTGTATTTTCTCTTCTTTTGCACCTAAACTTTGTGCATTGGCCTATTTTGGGCTATTTGGAAAGAATATCTCAATTCCCCCAATGATCATAATTCTTCTCTGATCCTTCTCTGTCAGCACCCCTTGTTTATATGAACTCTTAGCTGAGTTCATGAGACATTTATATAGTCTCCTCTCCTCTCCCTTTCCCACCTGGAAATATGGGATTTTACTTCTTCCCTCCTAGTAGTCTATGAGATCAACTAATCTCATCTCATTGCCCACCTGGAAATTTGGAAGCTCACCAAGGCCCTCCTGGAAGTCTATGAGATCTCTTCTGGATCTCCTCTCCTCATCACCGAGGATTTCTCCAAATTCTGGCTCACAGATGCAAATAATCTCCTCTGTGCCCCTAATGGTTTCAACTTACCTCAACCACCTCCTCAACACATGTTGCTTCCTTTTGGACAACAACTTCTAAACACACCACTTTGCTTTCTTCTTCATTGGCCATTCACACCTCTAGCATACCTGGGATTCTTATTGCATCTTTAATGTTAGCTTCTCCATTTCTACTCTGATTTCCCTGAGCTCCTTGTCAATCTATGCTTTGTTTTTCTGTTGGCGGTCTCCTCTTCAACCACGTTCATGGCCTTCAGTAGCCATCTTTCTACCTTCAAGAATGAGACTGGTTATTTTGGCTCAACCCACTTGGCTGTCTACCATCTGATGCACACATTGCACCAATATTTGCAGAGCATCACACTCTATCTTCCTTCACCTATTGTCTACAGGAAACCTTCATCTTATAATACCACTTAATGGTATCATACTATCTCTTTTGTCTCCTCCTTTGCCTATGATCTGTAGAAAAAATAAAGCTATGATACCACTTGATGGTATCAAACAAAACCTTTTCTCAGGCTCTGGTTATCTCCTTTGTATCCTCTTCCTACATCAATAGAATCTATGGCTCTGATACCACTTGATGTAGCCCCCCTCCTCTCCCAGGAGTTGCAAAACCTCTCGGTCTACGATTATCAAATTTATGAGTTGGATCGGCACTTTGGGCCCCTGTTGGAACCCAAAATCAATTTACACAGACACTTTTTCTCCTCAAGAGAAGGTCACATGGAACCCTGAATCCCTCTTCCTATATCTCTTAGAAATTTCAAATTGGTGGACGCTAGATCCTTTCGCTAGGCCCCTCTCCTCATATGACCTTAGGATGTGACCCGGGGCTAAACCTAGAAAGGCGCTTTGGAGCTTCGGGCTTCAACAATTTTGGATGTAGATGACTCATTTTCCCCCGTAGTGCTTCCATACCCAGAGTTATGGATAGACTTCCATGTTCTCACCTTGATCAATAGTTAAAATGTCCCCTTTATTCCACTTTAGGCGACTTCTGGTCAATGCCCCTTTTCTCGTCTTTCTCCTGGAGTACTAATCCTCTGAAGTGTCATATCTTCTGCCATGCATCTTGTACCAATGGATGACTCTGATGATCTCCATCGCTTCGAACTTTGGGATTTTCTAGTGTTTTAACTCTTCAATTTCCTCTAGAGTGTGAGATTCGGCGACACTTGTCCCTGCATGATCAATGGCCCATATATGCTCTGGCTCTTGATGAATTTGGGAGTTCTTCACCGAACTCTACACTCGCTCCTTAGGAATGCAAGATCTCCTACCACATGTCTTTGACTGATGGACGACTGAGATCTACTCTTCTACTTTGGGCTTCGGGATTTTGCGAAGAACCAAAATTCAAATCCTCTAGAGTTAACGATCCACTGTCATGTGCCCTCGACTAATGGATGGCTGAGATATTCTCCCAACTCTTCACCTATTTTTTTCTAGATTCATTACATTATGTACATCCAGACCCGATGACATGTGCTCTCCTATGCCAACAACTATGATCTACTCCACTCTTTGGGGTTTCGGGAGTTTTGTGCACTCCTCAACTGAAAACTCCACGAGTGTATTTTCTCTGGAGTTTCATATCTACTGACACATACCCCTCCCAGTACCAACATCTAGGATGATCTCTAGGATTCAAAAATTTGATAGTCTCACGCTCTGATTATCCGAGAACTCCCAGAGTACTTCTGCTCTGAAGTCTCAGATATGTCGCCACCTGTCTCCCCCTAGGTGATGAATGGTCCCGATCCACTTTGGACTCTGGGAATTTATCTATCTCGCTCTCCTGTGCACTTTCAAGGTACATAAGTCTCATGCACTTTACCTAGGTCGGACGACTTTTGATCCTTCGCACTCAGATCCGACGGTCATGATTTGTTCTCCTCCTTCGCGTGCTCCTTCTTGATGCTAGACATGGGATTCGCCGGTTCCGATCTCTTTCTCTACAACTAATATGACGATAGTTGTTTCTCCTTCCTCTTGAGCTTCTTTACTCTCCCAAATTGGAATATTTTGCATGTATCCTAAAGGCTTCAACCTTGGATCCTTCTCCTGCGAGCCTAATTATATTGGGTCTCATCTTCTTTTCTAGGAACGTTATCCCTCCTTAAGATTTTTCCAATGTAACTTGACCTTAGCCCTAGCACCTCCTTGTACTATGTGTGAAAACTTGCACTCGACTCTCTTCTGAGTGTTAACCTTATGGTATGCCCTCTTGGAAACCTTTCTCCCAAAACTCAAAATAGATTTCTCGTGCACTCCTTGCACTCTACTGAGCCTTTAGACAACTTCATACTTTCAACACTTTGTCCAAGTGTTTCTATGGTGCACTCCTTACACAGGTCTTATTCTTCTTCCTAAGCTCTTTTAGGTTCACTGATGCAGTCCTTGCATCTTCTCAATGAAAACCTTGCAAATCTTTTTCCCCCAGAGTTTTCAACAACTCTGGTTTACTGGAGCTTTAACTGCTCGGACTTCACAGGTCTCTATCCCTCTATTCCTCAAAGGAATATCTATGCCCTCTTGGAAACTTCTGCTCAAAGAACTCCTTGTTGATATTTCTAGAGTGTTCAACAACTCTGTGAGTGTCCTCCTCTAACACTTCTCTTCTTAGAACTCGAAATAGAGTTTGCCTATGCACATCGGCACTTGCTCAATTTCTGCCTGGTCGATCCCTACAAAGTGTTTAAAAACTATGTCTTATGTGCCTTCTCCTGTAGAATTCCTCCTCCAAGGTATTCAACAACCTTGAGAATCCTATTGAGTCTCTAAATGTTCTGGTGTGCCCTCCTACCATGTTCTCTCCTAAAACTGAAACATAATTCAAGTATAGACTCCTTTCATTGGCTCACAACATTTCTAGGACTCTGTCATGCACTCCTTTCATTTATCCTAAAGAACCCTAAAATTTTTAACAAAACTCACATATAGATAAATTATATCCTTACCTTGCATATGGAAACCTATCATACATCTAAAAGATATGCATACATAACACATAGGTAACATTCATAAACATTAATATATGAATGTTAATTACAATGTGTGAGCTTGGACTGCAACAGAGTCTCAACTCTCTCCTTGGATTAAAATGTTTTTCTCTCATCAACCTTCAATAGCCTCTACTGGGCATATCTTACGAAGATTTATACAAGAGGGGACTCACTGAGTCTTTCCCTCCAAATACACTAGTGGTGTCTAATCACCATTTACAACACCTATCTACTGAGGCAAATTACATTGAATGAACATCTAGTCTGGATCAGATCTGGATCAGCCTACAACTAGCTAGTAAAGGAAACTCTAACTACTGTCTGTAAAAAGGAATCAACTCGGCTCTTCTAGCCTTACAACATTTAATTACATTTAATATTTTTAAAAATGATGGGAAAATGAGAGGATTGGTGCCTATCCCTTTCTTAAATGCATGCATATGTTTTGAATAGTTTGCGCTTTGCTGAGGTGGAGCGATACTCCTGCATCACCTTGGGGACTTTGTTTTAGGAATATTTCGATGCTTCAACTACATCCTTAGATTGGGATTGGTGGTAGTCATTTGATCGACCAAAATATGGAAATAATTTACCTTTTCTTGAAGGACAACATTGTCATGGTGCAAATGATGATCCATGGTTTCATGTTCTACTAGACATTGGAGTAGTTGAGCATTCTCTTTTTGCAATTTCTCAACAGTTTGAAATTGATCAAATTGTTCAAGAGAGGAAGGCTTAGGATTCTTAGTGTATGTAGAAGGCATGTCAAATCTGTTAGAAGGTGTAGGAATTTGAGGAGAGAGTGTAACAATTTCCTTTTGAGGAAGACTAGGTGTGACAGGCTCAGACTTGATTTCTTTGGTAGGCTCAAATTCGTTTGTCGAATATTCTCTAAGTTTCTTGTGAGGGATTTCATGGTCAAAGGACAACTGGATATGATATGAGGTAGTTTGGGGATTTTTATTAGTCTTTCCAATCATGGGTTTATTTTTCATATATGAGCACCACACATGGTAATGATTGTGTGGGTTTTAAAATTTGAATGATTTGTACTCTGGAAGTAAATTCAAATTGCATAAGAGATTTGATCAATGTCCAAGTCGAAGACTTGGACATTATGATCATAAAATGAAATTGTAAATTTAATTTATCCTTTTACAAAATGTAAAATATAAATACACCACTTTTAGCAATCTTAATTCATCACTTCAACGAATATGATCAAACCTCATTGATCATACCTAAACGAAAGGATGGAAATCGCATATGCAGTTGCAGTGTTTATACAATACCTTATCCATTCCTCCATCCGGTCCTCCATAGGGAAATCCATCCGGTCCTCCATATGTTACTCAATACGGTCCTCCATATAGTATTCCATCTGGTCCCCTGTGTAGGTGAAAACTATACACTAGTAAGCATACATTCACCCATATTACTTAGATTGGAAGATTTCTGGAAGGCATGGTGAACAAGAGCATGGATAGGATTGTAACATCCATATTTAGTTGTCTTTGTCATCAAACTGTAACTGTTACAAGGAATATTTGAGTATAAGTATTTTTCCCTTGTATTAGATATAAACATAGATTGAAAAACTATAAAGTATAATGCACAACAGGCTTATTAATTATACACATAAAATTATGTCAGCAACATAAAGTTTATCATGCCAATACAAATGACTGTTGATATAAATTCCTAAGATATTGTAAAATAGTATGACAAAATTTTGATAAAAATCCTACTTCCTCTTTGTTCAACACTTAACACACCCTAAAAATTCATTGTCATCTTTTCTCTTTTTTCGGTACCACTTTATCTTTGAACTGTCTGATTCGATTTCATTTTTTGAGAAATGTTTGGCTTTGTTTATTATCTCGAATCTCATTACCTTTTTAGGTTTGTTTGAACTTTTAAAACCTCATGACTTAATAAATCCTTAACGCATGAATAAAGAATCAAAATCCAAAACACTTCAGCCAACACACTCGATCTCGACATCGGACGTAATTCAAATATGGAAAAGAATACTAGGGAAACCTCAGTTTTCGAGCGTTGATCATCATCAATATCGACAAAAGGAAGTTTTATTTTACGACGAGTATTTCATAAAGATATCGTCGATAGTCTATCTCCTTCGGCATCGGTAGAAGACGAGAGGATTAGGCATTAACATAGAAAGAGAATATATCGTTGATAGTCAATGCCCGACGCACTTATCGGAACCGGGGAAAGACTAAAAGGATTTCCAGACACTCTGACTACACTAAAAGATACTTCTGATCGTTGATCCCCCATCTGTTTTCAACATTGGGACTTTTGCGAAGAATTTAATTCGAATAAAACCACGTGATAGGTTTATCGTTGATAGCTGACCCTGGATAGGTTTCGGCATTGACAAGCCAAGGTTTGTTTTATAATGAATAACCTATGGAAAGTCTAGACTCTGGTTAATACACATAGATTAGGCCACCTGTCTTCAACGCCATGTGTCTTTTCTAGATCGGAAAATCGTATGGTATAGCTTTTCACTGAGTCATTTTTCTTAGTTCCCTAGGTCCAAGTCACACCTCCTAGTCATCTTTTCCACGACATCATTGTATGATGATATTGATTGGAGTCGGAGCTTTTGCGAGGGACATCAACGAAAAAATTTCATGGCGCATCCCCGACCCCTGATCCACCCACTAAGAAAGAAACACGATGGGATGTTTTAGGGTTTGATATGATCATATTTTGAGCATTTAAGGGTCTAATTAATACCAAATATTGCATTAGTTGCTACCTCGTGCAACAATCAAAGAGGTCATTTAAAATCCCCGATAGACCACATCACCCCCTTGCGCCTCCACCGTTGACCCACAATGAATTTAAGTTATAGAGATTCGACAGTAGATTTTTTTAAATTTCACTCATCACCCAAATTGAATGGCTGATGTGACACGGTAAGTTCTTCATTGGTTTAAATTATCTTGAGTTGTCGTAAGAGGAATCATTTTGTGCGCAAGGAAATTCAGAAGCATCCGGAGAAGCTACACGAGTAATCTGAAAGCTGCAGAGATCTCGTGAGTATCAAATAATCAGGTTTAGAAAGATTTATAGGTATGTACCCAAGTCGGTGAATTTTACATGTTTACACTTCATATATTTTTATCCATTTGTTTTTGTTCTGTACACAGTCTCTGAAGGTTTATTTTGATTGCAGGAACAATGCCTCTAATAAATCCAACCACTAGATGATCATCGGGGGCACCGAAGATGAAAGAACCAAAGTTAGGTGAAGGCTACTCTCCAGGTGTCACAAGACAATTAGAATACACTCCATGACCAAAACCTGTCATAAAAGTAGTGATGAAGAAGGTTTTTACTCAGATTCTAGCCTTTGGAGATACAGAGGCGAGCACAGGGTCCAAGGCGACACTCCCACATTGGGGAGAGCTCTTTAAAAACATCATCCGAGAAGAATACCCATAATATATCCCACACAATGACCCATATGTGAGGGCGCTTGACAACGAGGTGTTTCTGAATATCCGAAGGTCGTACCTTCACATGGTAGCAAGAAGAACCCCCCTCTTTCCCTGTATAAAACTTTTGAAGTGGCTCATTGACCACATGGACATAGAGAAGTGTTTAATCAATGATGATATCAGTGGGTGTGTCAGGGTGTTCCTTCCAGTAGAGGTCCAAAAATATTACAAACTCTGAGACCCCGAGGAGTGGCTAAATACATATTTCATTGTTAAGTTCTACAAGTTCCATTACACCATCCGGGTGATGGCTTCATGGTGGAGGGAAGACAAGAAATACACCAACCAAAGAACTGGTTGGTACTAGATGGCCAACTTAAGGGAGCCGTACATATACCTGACGACTCTCATCTATCAATTATATGGAGAGAAGGATTGCTCCATATTTTCAGAGGCATTGACGCCCTTAGCTTACACAATAGAAATTTTAGGGAGTGGATTCAACTAGGGAGAAATCATTTCTAATCAATTTAGCATCTGCATACAACAGGATCAGACGTCGAAGGAAGGAGAGACACCAGCCTTCTACATGGCTTCATATTTACTTGATGTCATGTGCACCAAAAATGTTTTTGCCGACAGGAACCTGAGTTGGCATGTCGCAGAACTCCCGGTCTAAGTATATTTCAACATCATATGGGAGAATGGGTACAATAAATCTTACTCTCTCATCTACGATGAATTCATCGTACACATTTATTTCATTCTTTTTAAGAAAGAATGCCAGAGATTATCGATTGCGGCCAAAAAGATGATATCAAAGGTAGGCCACTATTACCTAGACAAGCATGACACTTACATCAGGGTGTTTGAGGCCACTAGAGAACCACATATCCTACTAGTGCATGTCCCTGACCGGCTTGTAGTGGGAGAGATATGCTACCAAAACATCCTGCAAGGTTACAACGCCACCCTAGTCAAGGACAAGAAGCAGGAGTTCATACCTTATGGTTTTCATGCAGGGTTCTACATGGTTAAGGACAATGTTCAAGCCAAACAAGAAGGGATAAGAAAAATAGAGTTCATATTTTAGACAGTGTGGTTCCTCAAGCATGACTCGAAGGGTCTTTTCTTGAAACATGCCTTGCAAGTGTCGTCCTATTGGCCATACACCCACAACAAATTTGAAGATGAAGTCATCACGGAAAATTCCCAAGACTGGGATGAGGTGGTGGAAAGCATGGTCAACCCCAAAATGACTAGGTTCAGGGCCATAATCCTGGATGAACAAGTGACTACCATAGATAAATCAGCTCAAGAGGCCCTCTGATCTAAAAATGAAGAAGACTTGAAATACTTGAAATTATTGCAATGTAAATGTTATGTGTTTAAAGCAAATGGATCAGTTTTCAACACATAAATTAAGGGAATACTCATGCAAAATACACATAGACAACAGCATAATCAATGAACATAAGCACATAAACATAACAATAGATAAAGGAGTTCACACTTCTCTTGGGCTACCTCTACTGGTCCAACTTCCAATGGATCATTATTATTAATTTCTCAAAATTTCTCAAAAACATGTCTTACAATGCTCAAAATGTCAAACCGACTGCTCCAATGGCTTCAGAGCATCCAAAAACCCCTGTTTGGGCTCTTTGGGCACCTCAATCGGTCGAAAAACGAAGAAGTTAGGCCTCCTAGAAGTCTCCCCCTTCAAGCTTGTTGTCTCTGCATCTACAAATTGCACCCTTGTAAATTGAACCTGGCACACACACAATAAATAGCGTGAAAACCCAACACCGGGTGCAATCGTGCCAATGGTGCAAACCGTAGGACGGTTAAGGGTGTGCTAGCCCCTAACCGCCTAGCACCTCGGGCATATGGGTCATAACATGACCTCGCACTATAATAAAAAGGGCTCCGTTTTAATACCAAATAAAGTAATGACACATGGCGGGTCGGTTTTTAAACCATGTAAACCACTTTTAAACAAATCCCGTGTGCATATAACAAAGGTCACATGGCATATACAAAGACCACAGGCTATGGTTTAAACCCCGCGCCAACCAAAATAGCCAAAACATGCTTCAAATGGCGACGTTTGCATCGAAGAGTGCTTAGCTCGATTGTACGCATGTTGAATGTAGTGTAAATGTTCATCCCAAAGTTTAGGATGCTTGCTGCAATAGGCACAAAGAAGATGCACCATTGTACGATTTACCACCTCTGTCTGACCATCTATTTGCGGATGAAAAGTTTTTCTCTTTTTAAGTTTGGTGTCCATGAGTGCCCATAAACTCGACCAAAAACTTCCAACAAATCGAGAATCCCGATAAGAAATAATGGACTTAGGTAATCCAAAATGCACCCAAACATTTTGAAAGAACAACTGTGTTGTTTGTTCTACTGTTACCTGCTTAGTACAAGGCATCAAAATAGACATCTTTCTAAATCGATCAACCACAACATAAAGATAATCATGACCTCGTCTTGACATAGGTAAACCACCAACAAAATCCATGGAAATACTTTCCCAAGGTCGAGAAGGAACTGGAAGTGGAGTATACAAACCCAAATTTCGATTGCTAGGTTTACTTGTGGCACACAATGAACATCCTTGAACATATCTCGAAACACTTTCATTCATCTTAGGCCAGTAGCAGTATATTTGCAAATTAGCCATTGTCTTGCCTACACCAAAATGACCAGCAATAAGAGAAGAATGCACTTCCCTTATGATGTTGATTCTTTCCCCCTGTGGAATACACAACTTGCCAAGATGATACAAGAGATTATTATGCACATGATAATCCAATTCTTCAACATGGTTAGAGTGGAATAAAGTTTCATACACTTCTTTAAAATCAGTATCTAAATCATATTGCTCCACATAACTTTCATGCATTATAGGACTCTGCTTAAGAATAACTGAAGCACTAATAATAGGCCTTGAAATCATATCAACGACTTTGTTAAAAATGCCCTTCTTATACCTGATAACCAAATGAAACTGTTGAATAAAACCCATCCATCTGAAGTGCCTAGCTTGTTGTAGCTTTGTCTGTGATTTTAAGTATTGCAAAGGTTGATGATCGGTGTGAACAATGGTTTCTTTTCCCAACAAATAATGCTTCCATTTTTTAACACTTTGAACCAATGCATACAATTCCTTATCATAAGTAGGATAATTAATCATGGCACCATTAAACGTCTCAGAATGAAAACAAATTGGCTTACCATACTGTA
>ML790830.1:46994-57091 GCA_009831015.1 Picea engelmannii
GAATACATGAGTCTCATCTATGTTATTTGATTTATGTTTTATCTCTAACCCCCTAGTAGATCAGTAGCATGCATGCATAGTATTGTCTTCATTGCAGGAAGCTTTGTGGAAGGAGCAACAGCAGCAAGGAGATAACAACTCAACGGAGGATCTACTCCAACCGTCGGAAAAAGGTTGGTTTATTCTTCCCGTGTTTGCCTAAGAAAAGGGGTTGAGATTTTGGGTAGGAGGTTAAAAGTTAAATCTTAAGGATCATGATCTGCGTATAAGTTTAGAGCCCTAGATTATTAGTCCGTAGGGTAGAATACCCCACAACACTCCGGTCTTCGGCCATTTTGACTATAGTCATTTCCAAATATTTCGAACCATGAGTACAACTTGTGTGAGGATCAATGGTCCCGACCACTTCCTTAAGTCAAAGGCCCCAACTATTTCGGATTTCGGTGCTTCGGGAAATTCCAGAGCACTTCTCCACAAGACCTTTGGGGTGCTAAGTCTCTGGACTAGCAGATCTTTTTCCAAGTGTCCTTCTTCATGGACAATCCTAATGGCCTCGAAACTTCGAACTTTGTGAATCTTTGCTTCTCCAACCTCTGTTTCTCCCGATTAGAGAATCAACAAAGTGTTGATCTAGCACCATGTGTATTATCGCGATGAACGCCAAAGATTACTTTGGCTCCTAGATCTTCCGGTATTTTCCCAGCTCTGCATCTTCTTTCTTCCAGAATATCTATCCTATGAAACACGCGGATCTCCACCACACATCCTTCTGTATCCAATAGTCCATATCTTCTCCACCCTTTGTGACTTCACGAGGGTTTGACTTCTGCTCTTTGCAAAATTTTTGGAGTTCTATCTCCCGTATCTTCTGATCTTCCGCCACCTGCCAACCTTGACGATGGATGACCCTAATTGGTTTTGAGACTTCAGGACTTCACAAGTCCGCTCTCCTGTGCACTTAAAAGGGTTTAAGTCCCATGCAATTACCTCTAGATCCAACGACGATTGGTCCTTTGCTCCTAGATCTGATGGTTAGGATATGTCTTTCTCTCCTATTCTCTACTTTCTGCCTGGACTTAGGTCCGATGATATAGATTTGTCTCTGCAACCAATCCAATGGATATCATAGCTTCCTTGTCGTATGCCGCTATGCCTTCCTTTGAATGAAGGAATTCTCGATAATTTTCAAAGGTTCGGATTCTGAACCTTCTCCTACGAGCTCGGCTACTTTGAGTCTTGACTTGCGCTTTTTCTCCTAAGATTTGGGACTTCCAATAATTCCACTTCGCACTCTTTGCACTTGACTCACAGTCCACTACTTGAATTGTTCTCGGCCTTCTACAATATGTGCAGAGACTCTGTGCAAAAAGCCACTATTCCTCTTGATATTTTTCTTGCTTGAATATCCAAGGGACTCATCCCTTCTACACCCTTCAAAGGGATGCTTGTGCCCTCTTAGAAACTTCTTCTCAAGCACTCCTTGTTGAGGTTTCTAGAGTACTTAGTAACTTTGTGAGTATCTTCTCCTCTGATGCTTCTCTTCTTAGAACTCGAAATAGATTTCCCCTTGTGCACAATTGCATCTGCTCAATTCCATACTAGAAGAGCCCTACAGAATCCTTATAAATTATGCTTCTTTGTGCCCCCTTTACACAACCTCTCCTCCAAGGTGTTTAGTAAACTCGAGGCTCCTCTTTGAGTTTGTAATTGTTCTGGGGTGCCCTCCTGGCACATTATTGTCTGACTTGGAAGAGTTCATATGCGCACTCCTTGCGCTAGATATAGAGTTTCAATACTTTGTTGTGCACTCCTTGCACAACCTAAAAGAACCCATAAAAAAATCCAACAAACTCATAGACAGATAGGGAAGTCTATATATCACCTGCAGATGGAAATTATTCATACGCATCTACAACATAAACTCATAAAAAACACAAATGATATTCATTCATAAAACATATAAACACACAAAATCATATGTAGGAAAAACTGCTTTTGTATTATCTCTAAATGTTTATACACATGTTTACAAAGGCTAGACTATAATGGAGTCTCAGTGTTCTCTCCTCTCCTTTCTCTCCTAGTATTTGTTTTACGTGCTAGTGCTTCTTCTTTTTTTTCCTTAGCTTCCCTATGAAATCAGATACAAAGATATTTTTTTACAAAAGAGGGCTCCTCGAGCCTTTCCCTCCAAGCTACCTAAATCTAATTAATTACATTCAATTACATTCAATGTCCATCTAGATCCGAATCACACTATATCTCATCATCCTATCAACTATTAAAGGAGGCAACATATCCTGCCTGCACAAAGGCATAAACTTGGCTCTTTCATCCTTACAAACATTTAATTGCATTAAATATATTTGAAATTTAAACATGAGGGAAAAACGAGAGGGTTGGTGCCTATCCCCTCCTTGAATGCGCTCTGATGTGCTACAATGATAGCACATTGCTGAGGTGGAGTGATGCTCCTACATCATACTCCATTGCTGGGAAAATCATGAGCTCCTATGTCCCAATTTTGAAATCTCCTTGGATCCCAAACTCTCCTTTGGGGTTGTACTCCTGCTCCTCTTCTTTGTTGTTTTTGTTATTGTTTCTTCCTTACTCCTCTTGCAGGTCCTCCTATGTTCAACTTCTACCTACTAATAGCTTCTAGTGATGACCTCAACATCATCCTCCTTATCTCCTCAATCACCTCATCTAGTTCCTTTGTTGGCTGGAGCTTGTCTTGTAACCTTCTCTGTTTTAATTCCTCCTTGTTAATGGGTATATCCACCTGATCTCCCTTGACTCCTTCACCTCCTATGGCATTAGCTTGCCACCTTGGTGAAAACTCCATTTCTGCAGTCTCACCACTGAGCTTCTTCTCAACTATCTCCCCTGATAGACATAGCTTTTGTTAGCTTCTCTTGTGTTGGTTCAACTCCAACTTCCTCCAACTGGTCCTTAGGATTGTATGCTCCTCCACCCATTTCCAACTTAACCTATTGGATGTGCTAACTTTGCACTATCACCCTTATCTCTAGGGATTCCAACTCCTCATAAAGATCTGTAAAGTCTATGATGTCTACTTCATGTTTTGTTGCAGGCTTTAATGATGCAGTCATCTCCTGTTCAACTTCTCGGCTGAAAACTTTGAGCAATTCTGCTACATTCTCTTCTCCTTCTGCTAGGGAAAACATCAGTGTCTTCTCCTTATGCTCCTCCTCTTTGAAATTTTATGGTGGTTGTCCTTCTATTGTTGCACTTGTAACACTCATGATAGCCTATGCTTGGCTGCTTTGTTGGAGTTACTTCACATACACCTAGGATTTATTTTTCCTAAGGTTTTTTTTTGTTTATTAGTCATAATTAGTCATTATCTAGTGTCCTATATTTTAGGGGAGAATATTCCACCTGGAGAATATTATCTTTTAGTTGACACTTCAGTTTGACTAGTTGATTTGAATTTAGATGTTGCATTGGTTTTATCACCATGCAAAATTGGGATAGTCACCATGATAATTCGACCTTGCCTTGGGATCATCACCAAACTGGTGCATTAGCCTTGATTCCCTTATTTAACTCCTCACTACTCTATGTTCAGTCAGTTAACTGAAGACTAGTTGACTAGTTAACTCAACTAGGTGGAAGTTCACTCTCGTAACTGTCGGAGAGACTAGACTAGGTTCCAGTTCACTACCGTAACTACTGGTGTGTGTCCAGATCACTCTAGACCATGGCTATCACACATTGGTTCACCTCCAGTGCACACTCATTGAGATATAAAAAGTATATCATGTGTAAACTATTCATTATTCATAACAATTAATAACAATTATTTCATTCTTTCTCTCCTTCTTCTTCTTTCTCCAATTCTCTCTGCAAATGTGTGTATTATTGTTTAGCTAGATATATTATGTGCAAGTTCAACACATTTACATGGTATCAGAGTGAGGTTCTAAGGGAATGGTATTCCAATATGGATTCCTACCTATTGTCACAGAACTTTGTACGTTGTAAATCAGACCTGAATGTCTACATGCTCAGGATGACTGATTCACTTCTACATTTAGTTTTATATGTCAATGATTTGCTGATAACCAAGTGCTTGATATCAACGATTGTTGAAGTCAAGAGGATTCTACAGGACAAGTTTTTGATGATGGACATGGGTACATTACACTTCTTCCTTGGACTTGAGATCAGTCAAGATGCATCAGGCATCAAATTGTCTCAGGCCAAGTATGCACAAGATCTCCTTGAGAGATTTCACATGACAGAATGCAAGTCTACTCCGACTCCTTTCCTATCAGGATTCAAAATTGAGGATGGTGAGGAGACTCCACTGGTTGACAACACACTATATAGATAGCTAGAGGGGAGCTTGATGTATCTCACACACTCCAGACCAGACCTCTCCTATGCAGTTGGCACAGTTTCTAGGTTCATGCAGGAGCCACATGAGATACATTGGAAGGATGGAAATAGTATCCTTTGATACGTACAAGCACCATCACCTTTTGGATTCATTATGTAGTAGACTCTACATTATATCTCATCAGGTTTACTGATTCTGACTGGGTTGGTGATAGCACTGATCGCAAGTCCACATCTGGTTACTCACTCAGTCTTGGTTATGGGCCTATCTATTGGTAGAGCAAGAAACAAGTTGCCATTACTCTATCTTTAGCCAAGGCAAGGTACAGAGGGGTATTTAATGTAACCGTTCGGGCTATGTGGGTACAACATTTTCTCACTAAGTTGGGCATTCAGTTTCATCGATCGATCGTCATCTGGTGTGACAACCAGAGCACTCTGAAGTTCTCCTGAGATCTGGTTCAGAGGTAGTAGATGAAGAACATTGAGATCCACATGCCTACATCCAGGACTTAGTATACGAGGGGATCATCGACTTAAGTTTTTTCCTTCAAAAGAACAAATGAAAGGCATCTTCACCAAGACCTTCACTAAGAAAAAGTTCCATTATCTCTGGAGTCATCTTGGAGTGAAGGACACAGTTGCCTAGCAACTGTAGTTATTCTTTTTACATACATTTTACCTTGAGGGGGGGATTTTCCCATGAGGTTTTCCCTCTTTCCTCACTTTATTTTCAGTGTATCTTTTGTACTTGGGTACCTAACATGGCCTCGTTGCCGGGACCCAATCTTTATTTTCACCATAGTGATGTTCAAGGGGGGTGTTGGAGTTACTTCACAAACACCTATGATTTCCTTTTACTAAGTTTTTTCCTTGTTTATTAGTCATAATTAGTCATTATCCAGTCTCCTATATTTTAGGGGAGAATATTCCACCTGGAGAATATTCTCTTTCAGTTGACACTTTAGTTTGACTAGTTGAGTTGAGTTTCGATGTTGCATTGGTTTTATCACCATGCAACATTGGGATCATCACCATGATAATTTGGCCTTGCCTTGGGATCATAATAAAACTGGTGCATTACCTTGATTCCCTCATATAACTCCTCACTACTCTCTGTTCAGTCAATTAATTGAAGACTAGTTGACTAGTTAACTCAACTAGGTGTCAGTTCACTCCCGTTACTGCCTAAGAGACTAGATTAGGTGGAAGTTCTCTCTCGCAACTGTTGGCGTGTGTCCAGATCACTCTAGACCACCACTATGGCGCATTGGTTCACCTCTAGTGCACACTCATTGAGATATATAAAGTATATCATGTGTAAACTATTCATTATTCATAATGGTTAATGAGAATTCTTTCATTCTTTCTCTCCTTCTTCTTCTTTCTCCAATTCTCTCTGCAAATGTGTGTATTATTGTTTATCTAGATCTATTTTATGTAGGTTCAACACATTTACATGCTTGGTAGGAATATTTTGATTCCCTCGATGATCAAAATTCACCTCTGATCCTCCTCTTTGATGGTGGGAGCATTTAAATTCTCATCATCTTCATTCACATGGCCAAAAAAACCACATGAATATTCATCTATCAACACTCCTTTATGATCTGAAATCTCTTCTTAGATCCTGAGACTTTCAGACAGTCTCATTCTAATTCCCTTGCCCACCTGGAAATCTAGGGTTAATCCCATTCTCTCCTAATAGTCTCTAAGATCTTTAGTTGATCTCACCTCATTTCCCACCTCGAAATATGAATTTCCATTGCTTCCCTCTTGACAGTATATGAGATCCTCACTTGATCTCATATCATTTCCCACCTGGAAATTTGAAAATTCATCTCTTCCCTCCTAGCATTTCATGAGATCCTCTGATCTTTCTTCCCCATCACTAAGGGTTCTCCCAATTTTTGGTTCACATATGTAAACCATATCCTTTTCTGTGCCACTGAGGTTTTCAGCATGCCTCAACCACCTCCTTACTACATGTTGTTGCTTTCTAGCCAACAACTCTTGAACAGGCTATTTTACTTTCTTATTCAATGACCATTCAAATGCCCAATGTATCGTTGCTTCCCACTGCATATTCAATGTTATCTTCTCCATCCCTTCTCTTATATCTATGAGCTCCAGATCCATATCTGGATTGATTTTCTTCTTGTGGCCTTCCTTCCAACCATGTTCATGGACTTCAGTAGCCATTTTCACCCTTTTCTTGCCCTCATGGCGAGTCTGTGGATTACTCTGCATCTGAGAGAATCTCCAACTTTTCCTACAACTCACCTTGTTGTTCAATTTTTTTCTCCATACATGCAACAATAGTTCGCACAGAGCATCAACACTCTGTCTCCCTTCACCTATTATCTACAGGAGAACTTCAGCTTCTAATACTACTTGATGTAGTCATACTATCTTCTTTATCTCCTTTAATATTTTTCCTGTTGTCTACAAGAAAAAATAATCTTTCATACCACTCTGACATAGATGCCCCCTTCTCTTCTCTCTGATAGGGGTTGTGCGACCTCCCGGTCTTGGATCGTTTGAAACACTGAGTCATATCGACTCTTCAAGCTCCTTCTTGAACCTAAATCAACTTATATAGGCCCCCTTTTTCTCCTAGGGAGCAATTCCTGTGAGACCCGTGGGCCCTTTCTTTGGTGATCTTAAAAATTTTAGGTTGGTGGGTGATAGCTCCTTTACACTAGTCCCTCTCCTACATGTGACCTCGAACTATGACCCAGGGCATAATCTGTTGGGTGCTTTGGACTTTGGGCTTCGGCCATTTCGACTACAGTCATCGCCAAATATTTCAAACCATGAATATAACTTATGTGAGGATCAATGGTCCCCACCACTTCCATAAGTCAAAGGCCCCAATTGTTTTGGATTCCGGTGCTTTGGGATATTATGGAGCACTTCTCCACAAGACCTCCGTGGTGCTAAGTCTCTAGACTAGTAGATCTTCTACCAAGTGTTCTTATTCATGGACCGCCCTAATGACCTCGTGACTTCGGATTTCATGAATATTCACTTCTCCAACCTTTGTCTCTCTCAGTTAGCGAATCAACAAAGTGTTGATCTAATTCCATGTGTCTTATCTTAGTGGATGGATAGGATTACTTCAGCTCCCAGCTCTTCGGGTATTTTCCCAACTCTGCATCTTCTTTCTTCCAAAATATTTATCCTATGAAAAATGCAGATATTTTCCATGCATCCTTCTGGATCCAATGGTCCATATCTTCTCTGCCCTTCATGACTTCATGAGGGTTTCACTTATCCACTTTTCAAAATTTTAGAAGTTCTATCTCATAGATCTTCTGATCTTCCCCCACCTTCCAACCTTGACGATGGACGACCCCGATTGGCTTCTAGACTTTAGGACTTCACAAGTCCACTCTCCTATGCACTTAAAAGGGTTTAAGTCCCATGCAATTACCTATGTATCCAACGATGGTTGGTCCTTCGCTCCGAGATTTGATGACTAGGATCTGTCTTTCTCTCCTACGTGCTCCTTTCTACCTTGACTTATGTCTAACAATCCAGATTTGTCTCTGCAACTAATCCAATGGCTATTGTAGCTTCCTCCTCTGATGTCTCTACGCATTCCTTTGAATGAATGCTTCTCAATAATTTTCAAAGGTTAGGCTTCTGAAACTTTTCCTGTGAGCTCGACTACTTTGAGTCTTGACTTGTGCTTTTCCTCCTGAGCTTTGGGACTTGGAATAAGTCAACTTATGCACACTCCTTGCACTCAAATCACAGTCCACTACTTGAATTTTTCTTTGGCCTTCTGCACTATGTGTAGAGACTCTGTCCGAAATGGCACTATTCCTCTTGAGATTTTTCTTCCTCGAATCTCCGAGGGACTCAACCCTTATTGATTAGGGGATCAAATTTTGCTCAAAAATTCAAAGTGCTTGGAATCGCTTCAAATCAGACGAGAGTGTAGGCCTCGTCGTTGCGAACCCAACGCAACTTGTTTGGGTTCAAACAAATGTTGGGAGCGAGAGATATTGCGTTCTGTTCAAAATGGTAAATAAGCAAAAAAGGGATGTTGACTGTACAATCCCTACAATCCGTATGGACGATGACGTGGAAGACCGTACGCATGACGTGGCAGACCATACGCTGACATGGCAGACAGTTATTGGGCAGTTGGCATATGACGTGTTTTATTGGCAGCGAATGAGAATGCGACACGTGGCCCAATCGAAGGTCACCACGTGTCACTTGTTTATTTGTTAAAACCTTTGCACTCAGCAGGAGTCGACCCCGTGACCTCTAGGCAGGGTAAAGCTTTGGGAAAGGCCACCCAACTGGCGTGCCCACTCAGGTTCCTTGTTATATATGTTCCAAATATTATATTTAACATTGTTATAATGTGCATTTGGGCGTGGGTCGGGTAGGGGCTAAGCTTCGGCCCATGGTCATGTGTTGTATTGTATGCGACCAGTGCTACAGTGGTTACCACTGTAACCATATTATAACCATTGATATATGTGTGCGGTTTGGCATACCATGTGACCACTATACCAATGCACGCGAGTTTGACATACGGTTTTGACAGTTGTTTAAACATTAGCCCTATTGTGTTGGCGCGCGGTCATATGACTGCCATGTGCCCACGAGCCTTGGTAGTTAGGGCCAGAACATAAATGATTCAACAATTTGGACTGGTTGTGCGATTGCACCCGGTTCCAATTTTTTATGCTTTAAATTGTGTGTGGGCTAGGTTGAGCTAGAGGAGGTGCATTTTGTAGACGCAGAGACAACAAGCTTGAAGGGGAGACTTCAAGGAAGCCTATCTTCTTCATTTTTTGGCCAAACGAGGTGCCAAAAAATCCTAGCTAGGGGTTTTTGGACGTTCTGAAGCCATTGGAGTAGTCTATTGGTCATTTTGAGCATTGTAAAGAACATTTTTAGTCACTTTGAGCAAATAATACTAATGATCCATTGGAAGCTGGACCGGGAGATGTAGCCCAAGAGACGGGTGAACTCCTTTATCATTTGTTTTTTTATGTGTTTTCTATTCATTGATTATGATGTTGTTTATATGCATCTTGAATGAGTAAATCTTATTAAAGATTTGTTTGCAAATTTGATCCATTTTCTTTTAACACATTAAATTTAACTTGCAAATATTTTCAAGAATACAAGTCTTCTTCATTTTTAGATCAAGTTGGTATCAGAACATAGGTTTTTGAAGACTTGATTATTTGCAAGTGTTTTGTTTTTTGATGCTCACAAGGTTGAAACTCACAAGAGGAGAAGGTCAAGTTGTAGAGCCAAGTTCTCATCCTTCAAGGAGGAAGCATATACCATCACCGCAAGTTTCAAGGAGGCATTCACCAAGTATGGCTCATGAAGAGAGTCATGAACATGTTCATGCAGAAGATGAAGATCTCAGAAAGGCTGTCATGGAAATGAGAGAGATGATGAATATCTTGATAGAAAGGAATACAATGTTGCAAGGTGAAGGCTCCAACCCTTCAAATCATAAGGGAGACAGTGGTGACAAAACTCCAAATGGAAATGGAGGGAATGGTGCCTCTCCACCACCCTCTCCTCCATCTTCTTCTTCTTCTTCTTCCAATTCAAGACCTCTTCCGAATTCTCCAAAGGGACATGGTAAAACTCCTTCGCAAATTCCTTCATTAAAGCTTGATATTAAATTCGAATTGCCAATATACAATGGAGAAGTTAATGCTGAGAAATTAGATAATTGGATACGT
>ML790830.1:57691-86973 GCA_009831015.1 Picea engelmannii
AGCCCATACAAAGAAGATGAATTTATCACTTGTAAATGCAGGACAAATGAAGAGATTAGTCAATGCTAGTAAGAATTTTGTTCTCTTAATGATTAAACCCAAAGATGATATTGAAAATGAAGCATTTCAAGGTTGTGATACAAATTTGAAATCCGATATATATGTGGTTATTAATCAATATGATGAAATGTTTAAAGAACCAAAGGGATTACCTCTGAAAAGGGGTATCCAACATGAAATTCAATTGCAACAAGATTGTCCTCTTCCAAACATTGGTATATACATAATTTCAATTATGGAAAATGATGAGATTAAAAAACAAATTCAAGAGTTGCTCGACAAAGGGGTTATTGTACCAAGCTCATCACCATGTGGATCTCCAATTGTGTTAGTGCCAAAGAAATATGGATCATGGCGTATGTGTGTTGATTTCAGGGCTTTGAACAAAATTACAGTAAAGAATCATTATCCTCTTCCTAGAATCGATGATTTGCTTGATCAATTAAAATATGCTAAATATTTTACTAAGTTAGATTTGAGAAGCGGATATCATTAGATCAGGATTGTCGAGGGAGACACATGGAAGACAACGTTCAAAACTAAGCAAGGTTTGCTTGAATGGATGGTAATGCCTTTTGGACTTTGCAATGCACCTGCTACTTTTATGAGAGTTATGAATGATGTCTTAAGGCCTTTTATTGATGATTTTGTTATTGTCTACTTGGATGATATTTTGATATTTAGCAAATCTCATGAAGAACATGTTAAACATGTGAAACAAGTTTTGGATGTTTTGAGAAAAGAAAAGTTTTTTTTGAAGTTGTCCAAATGTGAATTTGGAAAGACTTCACTTATTTACTTAGGGCATATTGTTGGTGGAGGTGAATTAAAAATTGATCCCTCCAAGGTCAAAGTCATATTGGAATGGCCCAAGCCTAGCAATGTGACAGAGGTAAGAAGTTTTTTGGGAGAAACCCAATATTGGAGGAAGTTTATTGCTAACTTTTCTTCCATTGCAGCTCCATTACATGCAGTGACAAGTGTCAAGAAAGTTTTTCAATGGGGAGGCAAGCAACAAAAGGCTTTTGATACTTTGAAAGAGAAGATCAATTCAGCGCCTGTTCTTGCACTTCCAAATTTAAGACAACCTTTTGAAATCCAAATAGATGCAAGCAATTATGCAATGGGAAAAGTTTTGCTACAGCATGGTAAGCCCATTTGTTTTCATTCTGAGACTTTTAATGGTGTTGTGATTAACTATCCTACTTATGATAAGGAATTGTATGCATTGCTACAAAGTGTGAAAAAATGGAAACATTATTTGTTGGGAAAAGAAGCTATTGTTCACACCGATCATCAACCACTGCAATACTTACAATCACAAACAAAGCTACAGCAAGCTAGGCACTTCGGATGGATGGGTTTTCTTCAACAGTTCCATTTGGTTATCAGGTATAAGAAGGGAATTTATAACAAAGTCGTTGATATGCTTTCAAGGCCTATTATTAGTGCTTCAATTATTCTTAAGCACAGTCCTATCATGCATGAAAGTTATGTTGAACAATATGCTTTGGATACTAATTTCAAAGAAGTATATGAAACTTTGTGCCACTCTAACCATATTGAGGAATTGGATTACCATGTGCATGATAATATTTTGTATCATCTTGGCAAGTTGTGTATTCCACAGGGGGAAAGAATCAACATTATAAGAGAAGCCCATTCTTCTCTTATTTCTGGTCATTTTGGTGTAGGCAAGATAGTGGCTAATTTGCAAAGATATTGCTACTAGCATAAAATGAATGAAAGTGTTTCAATATATGTTCGAGGATGTTCACTATGTGCCACAAGTAAACCTAGTAATCGAAAGTTGGGTTTGTATACTCCACTTTCGGTTCCTTCTCGACCTTGGGAAAGTATTTCCATGGATTTCGTAGGAGGTTTACCTATGTCTAGATGAAATCATGATTATCTTTATGTTGTGGTTGATCATTTTAGAAAAATGTGTATTTTGATGCCTTGTACGAAGCAGGTTACAGCTGAACAAATGACACAAATGTTCTTTCAAAATGTTTGGGTACATTTTGGATTGCCTAAATCCATTATTTCTGATCGAGATTCTCGATTTGTTGGAAGTTTTTAGACAAGTTTATGGGCACTCGTGGACACCAAACTTAAAAAGAGAACATTTTTTCATCCACAAGCAGATGGTCAGACAGAGGTGGTAAATCGAACAGTGGTGCATCTTCTTCGTGCTTATTGTAGTAAGCATCCTAAACTTTGGGATGAACATTTACATTACATTCAACATGCTTACAATCGTGCTAAGCACTCTTCGACTCAAACATCGCCATTTGAAGCATGTTTTGGTTATTTGCCCAAATATCCTTTAGATTTTATCTTTGGGAAGGATATTGCTATCGATGGTCAATATGACATTGATAGGGAAGAAAAGTTCATTGAAGAAATTCAGTCGATACATCAAGTGGTGCAAGAGCAGTTGGAAAAGAGTCAAGCCAAGTACAAGATGAGACATGACAAGCATTGTGTTGATCACAATTTCCAAGTTGGAGATGAAGTTTGGATTTACATAAGTAAGGAGAGACTTAAAGGAGAAAGTAAAAAATTGAAACCGATTCGATATGGTCCTTTCAAGATTATCGACAAGATTGGTAACAATGCCTTTCATTTAGATTTGCCTCCTTATATGCAAATGTATGCAATTGTTAATGTTGAGAATTTGAAATTGTATGAGACTCCGTTGATTGATGATTATGGAGAGCATGTTCAGATTCCTTCTATAGATGATTTTTCCCCAGAATATCTTACAGAACTACATGAAGACACCATTCTTGACTGGAGAATGAGAACTTCAAAACGAGGAAATGTGGAGTATCTTCAAGTTGGTCTTAAAGGTAAAAATCCAAGCAAAGCGAAGTGGATTGAGGTTGGAAGGGTGAGGGAACTATACCCTCATCTTCACATAGAATGAATATAGTCTTTTGGAGGTCCAAAAGCTTTCCAATGGGGAGGTGTGATCATGGGATCAAATTTTGCTCAAAAATTCAAAATGCTCGGAATCGCTTCAAATTGGACGAGAGCATAGGCCTCATCGTTGCGAACCCAACACAACTCGTTTGGGTTCAAACGAACATCAGGAGCAAGAGATATCATGTTATTTTCAAAATGGCAAATAGGCAAAAAAGGGATGCTGACTGTATAGTCTGTACAGTCCGTACGGACGATGACGTGGCAGACTGTACGGATGACGTGGTAGGTCATATGATGACATGGCAGACAGTTATTGGGTAGTTGGCATATGACGTTTTTTATTGGCATCGAATGGGAATGTGACATGTGGCCCAATCGTAGGTCACCACGTGTCACTTGTTTATTTGTTAAAACCTTTGCACTCAGCAGGAGTCAACCCCGTGACCTTCGGGCAGGGTAAATCTTTGGGAAAGGCCACCCAACAAGCATGCCCATGCATGTTCCTTGTTATATATGTTCCAAATATTATATTTAACATTGTTATAATGTGCATTTGGGTGTGGGTCGGGCCAAGTCTAAGCCCTGACCCATGGTCATGTGTTGTATTGTATGAAACCAATGCTACGGTGGCTACCACCATAACCATATTATAATCGTTGATATATGTGTGCAGTTTGGCATACCATGTGACCACTATACCAATGCGCGCGGGTTTGACATACAGTTTTGACAGATGTTTAAACATTAGCCCTGTTGTGTTGGCGCACGGTCATATGACTACCATGTGCCCACGGGCCTTGGTAGTTAGGGCCAGCACGTAAATGGTTTGACAGTTTGGATTGGTTGTGTGGTTGCGCCCGGTTTCAAGTTTTTACGCTTTAAATTGCATGTGGGCTAGGTTGAGCCAGAGGAGGTGTGTTTTGTAGATGCAGAGACAACAAGATTGAAGGGGAGACTTCAAGGAAGCCTATCTTCTTCATTTTTTGGCCAAATGAGGTGCCGAAAAAGCCCAGCTAGGGGTTTTTGGACGTTCTGAAGCCATTGGAGTAGTCTATTGGTCATTTTGAGCATTGTAAAGCACATTTTTTTAGCACTTTGAGCAAATAATACTAATGATCCATTGGAAGCTGGACCAGGAGATGTAGCCCAAGAGAGGGGTGAACTCCTTTATAATTTGTTGTGTTATGTGTTTTATGTTCATTGATTATGCTATTGTTTATATGCATATTGAATGAGTAAATCCTATTAAAGATGTGTTTGCAAAGTTGATCCATTTTTCTTTTAACACATTAAATTTAACTTGCAAATATTTTCAAGAATACAAGTCTTCTTCATTTTTAGATCACTTATGCACCCTTCAAAGGGAGGTATGTGACCTCTTGGAAACTTCTTCTCAATCACTCCTTTCTGAGCTTTCCAAAGTATTCAGTAACTCTGTGAGTGTCTTCTCCTTTGACTCTTCTATTCTCAGAACTCAAAATAAAGTTCCCATTGTGCACACTTGCATCTACTCAATGCCCTCCTAGAAGATCCATACAAATTCCTTAGAAATTATGTCTCTTTGTGCCTCCTCTGCACAACCTCTCCTCCAAGGTGTTCAGTAACCTTGAGGCTCCTCTTTGAGTCTTTAATTATTCTAGGGTGCCCTCATGGAATGTTCTTATCTAACTCAGAAGAGTTCCGATGTGCACTCCTTGCGCTGGCTACGATGTTTCAATACCCTGTCGTGCACTCCTTGCATAGCCTAAAAGAACCCAGAAACAAATTCAACAAACTCACATATAGATAGGGAATTCTATATATTACCCACAGATGGAAATTATTGATACGCATCTACAACAAAAACTCATAAGAAATGAAAATGGTATTCATTCATAAAACATATAAACACACAGACTCATATGTAGGAAAAATTGCTTTTGTATTATCTCTGAATGTTTATATAGATGTTTACAAAGGATGGACTGCAACAGAGTCTCACTGTTCTCTCCTCTACTTGCTCTCCTAGTCTTTTTTTATGTGCTAGTGCTTCTTATTTTTTTCCTTAGATTCCCTATGAAATTAGATACAAAGATCTTTTCTTACAAAAGAGGGCTCCTCGAGCCTTTCCCTCCAAGATACCTAACTCTCATTAATTGCATTCAATTACATTCAATGCCCATCTAGATCTGAATCAGATCTATATCTCATCATCAGGCCAACCATTAAAGGCGACATCATCTCCTACCTGCACAAAGGCATCAATTTTTCTCTTCCAACCTTACAAACATTTAATTACATTAAATATATTTGAAATTTTGAAATGAGAGGAAAATGAGAGGGTTGGTGCTTCTCCCCTCCTTGAATGTTCTCTGATGTGATGGAATGTTTATGCATTGATGAGGTGGAGTGATTCTCCTGCATCATTTGGGCATTGAAAAAACAGGCAAAACACCAAATCAAAAATCAAACAATCATTTTCGTAATGAAAATGGTTTGATATATTGATGATGTACCATAGACAATGATTCCCCTTGTGGCCAATGTGGAGGAATGGTCTAGATATCCCATGGCTAATGTTTTTACTCTCTAAGGGAAGATGCTCTTCCATATCTCAGAGATGTGAGTGGAAGAATGGCCCAAATGACTTAGCTTGTATCATGATATTGTTATGTAGGTTGATATCAGATGATATGATTGTTGTGGAGATTGTATGTCTCTTGATAGTAGATGTATTCCACTGTGGTGGATTTGTTCCACTAGTTGTGACTATGTGGCACTGATTAGTAGTCGTGTTCTACTTGGTGTTTTTGTATAGTAGTTTTGTACTACTATGGATAGACACACTTGTTTTCTATTGAATTACATTGTTTGATTTCCATGAAGACTATAACCAGTGTTGGAAATGATTACTATCTAGATGGATAGTCATTATGCTAATGGACAAACATTCTCCTTGTGGAAAATGGTCCAGGATAGTCATTCTTCTAGGACATATGTCTGGATTAGAAGAATAGTCCTCCTATCCCATGGTATGGATTCTGGCATCTGTTGGAACAATTATTCTTCTAGGAAATATGTCCATATTAGAAGAATGGTTCTTGTATCACTCCATAGAGTGAGTGGCCTATTCAACATCATACCCAATTACCAAGATGGAGTATAGCTTCGAGAGATTATGCAGTCGATGCTATGGAATGATACTGATAGTGATGATGGTGCTCATGATTTGAACATGAGATAGCCTGTGTGGCTATGATGATGCTACCGATTGAATGGTCTATGTTGGCATAGGGGCAGACCAAGGGTTCAACCCTTCAACATCGCACCGACAAAACACTAACTACCGGCCCTTTCGGCAACACCTGCGAAGCAGATGAAGTCTCACCCGAGGTAGAGGTAGGGGTGGTTGCAGGATTCAAATGTCTGCAACCTAGGTGGGACATAGATCTGTGATTATACCTCTTAAAAAATCACTTAGTAGTTAACATTCATCAGTAATTAACCCTCATTCACATCGCATATCCAAACCCTAATTATAGAACAACGCAATATTCTACCATATCTAACATGTATAAGAACTTAGCATATGGACAAAGATCACATCTAGCATTCATTCACATCATTTAAGCACTAAGCTATTATACCAGATTCATATAAACATTCACTACTGCACTTAAGCTTAAATTACATACATAATAGAATAACAAGAATGCACAAAGCAACCATAACACATGTTATACGTGGTTCACCCCAGTGTGGGGCTATGTCCACCAACTCTTCGTCTTCTTTATTATATTCTATCAATCCTCTACAAGCACATAACCCACTCTGCTTAGGACAAGAGATATGCACACACCTCGCCAGATCCTCCTTCCCCAATATAGGTTTTAGCACAAATTCTTCTTTAAATCACTTGCACTTAGATCTGCAAGTCTTAACACACACTATGCACAAAATCATTTTCAATCACACAGTTAGAACTCTATCACTTAGAATCTTCTCCTCATTACCCTTAGAACATGCTTACCACCTCTTACTTACATCGCCTATCTTTCTATTTATACATTACAAAATGGGCCTAAACATGGGAAAACACATGGGCCGACATTACATACCTGTTACATAAACCCTAATCCCAAAAATTGCCCTAAAAAGGGGTCGAGATCCCACGATCTCTACTTCGACTTGCGTTCCTCCTTCGAACAACCTGTCGAAGTCCCAAAAGAGGTCAAACATGAAAAAAAATATCCAAAACTTGGTCAAGGGCCAACAGGCCGCCACCACTCACCTGTGACTCATCCCGATTCACTCTGGTCTGGGTAAATATGCCTCAAAAGCTTCAAGCATGGCTCGAGATACTTCAACCTATTGTTGCGTTAAGGCCTCTTGCTTGACAAACTCTTGAATAATTTTCTCATTCATAGGTCCCTCCAAGCACTGTTCTACTGAAGTGACTACTTGTTCTAGATCTACTCCTTGTCCTTCAATCTCCTCAAAAAGTAGGTAAGCTGCATCTTGGACTGGCTAGATCTTCTGAGTCACTTCCATGACTTTGATTTGTATGGCATGGACCTGATGCTGAGCTGTACATTTTTCTTGGGATATTTTCATCCTCTCAACTACTGACAGGAGTTTCAACTACGCTTGTACTACTGCTGCTTGCTAGTTTGCTTCCTTAAGCTGTGGCTCCAATGTCTTTAGTTCAGGTTCCTTGGTAAAGTGCTCATAAGTATATGCACTACAACTTCTTAGTTGTTTACATTCTATGACTAATTCTTTGATCCTTTCAACTGCGCTCTGGGCAGTTTCTTCTCTCTGGTCTCACACTTCTTGTGGAGTGCTTGGCACTGTTTGTAGATCTAGTTTTGTGATGCTCTATTGAAGCTGTTGAATGGCTTCCGCAAGCTTCGCCACTTGACTCTCCACTTGTTCTTCCTACATATGCTCCAAGACTATCATAGAGAGAAGAACTTTGTTGACTACTTCTTTAACTCTGACCTGCTTTGAGAGAAGTTGTTCTTTCTCTTGTTGGATTTGTGCTTTATTTTCTTCGAACTTGGTTTGGAGTTCATCCTTCTCCTGCTATTCAACTTGATGTTGCTCTATGATTTCCTCTTATTCTTGCTTCAGGGCCACTATGGCCTACTCTTTCTCTTCCTTCATGCGACGAAGGAGAGCTTCAGACGTGTCAACTATTCTGGAGAGTTGGGAAGGCTCATCTCCCAACTCTGGTTCTTCTGGTGGTAGGGGTGCAGTGGGAATTGTGCGGGAAGTGAAGGGATTGTTGTAAACCTCTTAGCTCTGTCTCAATTATATCATACATGGCTTCTTGTTTGGCTTCAGTTATCTACAAAATAACTTCCAAGGCATTGGATACAACTATGATAATGAAGTCAAAGTCATCGACTGTGAGCACAGTCTACAACTTCAGCTTACTCGCTTCTGACTTCTTCCACAATGTAGGTTTCATGGGGGAAACTTTTCTTTTATTAGGTGTCTTTTCCTCTTCAAGGGGGTTCCTAGGTGGTGTTACTTCTCCCTGATTCTTCTTGTCTTTTTACCCTTGTTTCTCTTCCTTTTCCACTTTGTCATCTCCTCCTCCACTAGGTGAATCTTATGCAGTCTCTTCTGATGTGTTGTGTATTTCCTGGACATCTTCCTTATTTTTCTTATGGATGTTTCTAGGTGCATCATACTCTTTGTGAGTAACCAAAAAACTTCCAATGAGGTTGGGGTCAGACAGTTCTACTTGGTCGATTGGTATAAGGAACTCTGTGGACCATTCCTTAGTGATTTCTTCTAGGTCCTCCTCTCTGAGGTTGTAGTAGGATTGAATATCTTCTTTACTTTCAGTTGCGCACGTAGTAATATAAATAAAATTCCTATCTGTGTGGAACTTCATAAGGGGCCTGAACCTATCTAGGGTGTTCAGCGTCATACAAGGGAAAGATTCAATAGACCTCTTCAGCTACAAGTAGTGCCATTGCTTCCCCATATCGCTCGAATACCATAGCATGGTGAACTTCGCAGCTAATGGATCAAATGACTCAATGTTAGGGAAGGCCAAAATTTTCGGCATATCCCAAGCAGTGAATGCGATGAGGATCAAAAACCAGCTAAAATGGAACTCATAGCCCTGATCCTAAGCTTCATGAAAAAATAGTTCTAACTAATTGACTAGATAACTGGCCCAGTTCCTCTATAGTCCTTCCACGCATTTTCCTGCGAGGTCAATGACAAACCCTGTGACTTGCATGGGTATTTTATTTTGGACTAGCTTACCAACAATCAAATAGAAAGAAAGGTGCATTGCACCATTCTGGATGGAGGATACCTTGTATCCTCGTGCCCCTTTCTCTACATCTTCGTAGGTTTTTTTGATCTTCTGTGCCAGGCTGCCGTCTGCAGCCTTCCTTGGATAAAAGTCTTGTGGGTCTAGTCCCTCCATTCTTAATTCGGTGATCTTATGGATCAACATTGGATCGTCGGTAATGCGTTTGTATAACCATATATATATTCCATGGAAGCATGACAACAGAAGATTAACGGACGCGTTAACCTCCTGGTGCCTTACAAAATGTGGTATATTCATCACGTTCAAGACAGTGGACCTTGCGATGTCCATAGTCCACAGCTGGGGGATGATCTTCGATTTATTTCCCTTGGTCTTGGTCAAATATTTGTGAGGTGTGAGAATTCCATAGCTCTTGCAGTCTCCTAGATTATAGTCACTGATCTTCAAGGTTTAAATCCTCCCAAATTGTGTTCTGACTACTTGTATTCCTTTTGGAAGGTACACAGTGATGACTGTGTAGTCGAAGTCCCTCGAGACACTGTCACGACTCACCACACCGGCCAGGGGTAGGATGTAGTCGGGTAGGATGGATGGAATTAGCTTCGCATTTGCCAAGTCATCATGATGCTTGGTTATTTTCTTGGTTGCAGCTCGTGATGGTCCAGATCCATGAGAATCGACAAGGAGGCTTGCACTCCTTGCGTCGATGAGTCTTGGATGCCTACGACCATCAACTTTTCGTCCATGAGGTCTATTAGAATCTCTTGGACGTCTTGTTTTTTTGTGCTAATTTCATTCAACATGCACACTCAATATCTGATATCTCAGTTCGATGAACAATAATCAATGTAACAGAATGGATGGCGAGGTCCCAATGATCACTGTGTGATATCAACTAGTTCTCTGTAGACTTGGATAATCACAATTGGAAAAAGTGTTCTTGGTGCAATGCTCGACGGTATAAATAGATATTTTTGTAACAGTTTCTTTCAATAGGCCGCAAAGCCTTATTCAATGCAATTCTATCCGTTATGGTGTAGTCCCAACGATCCAATGGAGAAATTTTGGGCCATAACTTCTTTTCTAACCATTCGGGAGTGTCGATCGAATGGGCATATTTCCTCCAATGGTCATATTTCTCCGCCATGGCAAAGTGCCATTTTGTGTTGTACTATTATTCCAGCGAAGTTCAAATTATGTAAACCTTCCTTCTGTGAAGTTCTTTCTGGAGCTTCTTGTAACTTTTCTAACTTATCTTTCTTCTTCCTGAGCTTTCTATCCCTTTTTCCTGTAATCTGAGTTACTGGGTTCCTTTTCCCATTTTGATTCTTATTTTCTCTTGTCATAGTAACTTTGCACTATGGAGGGTCTTTCATAGGGTTCAAGGGTAACACTTCTTCTCTTTCTGGGGTAGGTGCTCTACTCTCTTGTATAGACATGTGTCTCTAGTCTTACTTTTTCCTTTCAACTTCAACATCCATATCTTTGGTCTTTAGTAGCTTAGACTGGTTCTCTTGTTCTTCCAAGAAGTGCACTATTCTCCTAGCCATGAAATCTCTTAGTTCATTATTTTTCTGTTCTAGGGCTTCTTCTTCTTGTTTTCTTCGCATATGATCTTTCTCAATCCAGGTTTTTCCTAGCAAAATAGAAAATGGGGCAATATTCTTAAAAAAATTCACGATCTTAAATTCTTCTTTTATCGAAGTGCCATGAGCACTCATAGATGTTTGGGTAAGTCTTCCACATAGGGTTATCATCTTTCCTCTAAATAATACTATTCCTCCTAATGAAGGAACTGTAGAAGGCTTTCCCAAAAATTCCCAAGTTCCTTCTGTCATGATATTCACATGTGTTTCCTCATCCAGGACAGAGTCTATGTCGAAGTATCCTATTCTTGTTTCTATGTACTCTTTCTCTTTTAAGATATCTGATAAGTTGATATCTCTGTGATCATTCAAGGTTTCTTTCATTTGTAGTTATACAATCTCTGATTCTTTCTGGGGTTCTATCATATCCCTAGTTTCTTATCCCATCTCATAGTTTTCTTGTTTCATATTAATCTTTTCAACTTTAGCAATCATTCTAGTACAATCCAAAACTGCATGGTCCATATATTTACAACAAAGACAACTAGGTCTTCTACCATGGCATTCCTTAGCAAGATGTCATCATATTCTGCAAATGTAACAAATGTTTAATCCTCTCTTTATCTTAAATTATCCCCAACCTTTCCTAAATTGCGCACTGGGATCACAGTAACTAACCTGCAAAAAATTCTTTCTAGGATCCTGCATCCATTTTTTAGTCCAAACATTATTTATATTCATAGGGATAACTTACCTTTCATTATTTCTATCATATCTATTCATATCAAATCTTCTTTCTTCTAACTGTGCCCTAGTTTTTAGAACAGGATTTTTTTTATCAAACATACCTAGATTCATTCTTTCGAAAACAAAATGTTCACTTGTCTTACCTTTCTCAGAGCACAAAGCTTCAATATCTTACCTCTTTTCTTCAGATCAGACTTACTGTCTCAGCACAAAGATTCACAAGTCAATATTGCGCACTAAATCACAGATCTATGCACATCGATTTATTTTCTTCAGTTCACAGCAATCACAATTTCAGGTTCCAACAACAGAACCATTTGTTGGCATAGGGGCATAACCAGGGTTCAACGCTTCAACAATGCACCAAGAAACCCCTAACTACTGGCCCTTTAAGAATCCCCTACGAAGAAGATTAAGTCTCACTTGAGGTAGAGGCAGGGGTGGTTGCGGGACTCAAACGTCTACAACCTAGCTAGCACACAGATCTGTGATTATACCACTGAAAAAAACACTTAGGAGTTAATATTCATTCGTAATTAAACCTTATTCACATCGCAGATCCAAACCCTAATTATAGAACAACACAATATTCTACCAGATCTAACACGTCTAAGCACTTAACATATGGACAAAGATCAGATCTAGCATTCATTCACATCATTTAGGCACCAAGTACCGGTTATGTCCATATACCACTTCAAAAGGAGTCATGCGTGTAGTTGTATGGTATGAAGTGTTGTACCACCATTCAGCTAGGGGTAACCATTGAGCCCACTGATTTTTCTTTTAGGAGGAAAAAAACCTCAGATATATTTCCAAACACTTGTTGACAGATTTCGTTTAACCATCAGTCGGGGGATGATAAGTTGTGCTGAGATGCAATTGGGTGCCTTGTATCTTGAACAATTATTGCCAAAAATTGCTTGTGAAAGTTGGGTCGCGATCAGAAACAATAGAGTGTGGCATGCCATGAAGATTGAAGACCTGATCCATGAAAATATGAGCCACTGTGGATGTTGTAAATAGGTGTTGAAGAGCGCAAAAATGAGCATACCTAGAAAGGAAATCAACAACCACCATGATTAATGAATTATTTCTCGATTTGGGTAATCCTGTAATAAAATCCATAGAGATATCCTTCCAAATAGCAGGTGGAAACGAAAGCGGTTGTAGTGTGCCCAGAGATTTGACTATATCTCCCTTGTTGCGTTGACACACATCACGTTCAACAACAAAATTACAAATGTCTTGTTTCATACCATCCCAGAAAAAGGAACGTTTGACCCTATCATAGGCTTTGGTGAACCTGGAGTGCCCTGATGTGGGTGTAGCATGAAGCCCAAAAAGTACTGTGGATTTAATCTTTGATTGTTTACTTAAATACAAACGACCTTTGTATCAAAGATCATCATGGAGCCAAGAGTAACCTGGTGAAGTTGGAGCATTGGACTGCAATTGTTGGATCAAATGCAAACTTTTGGGATCTTGTAGCCATTCATGGCGAATGGCTTGGAGCCAATTTGGTGCAATGAAGGAAAGAGAAAAAAGGGATCCTTCATATTCATATTTTTGGAAAAGTGCATCTGCCACCACATTGTCTTTTCCTTTCTTGTAAATGATTTCATAATCATATCCAAAGAGCTTATTCACCCATTTTTGTTTCTCCTGGGAGGAAATGTGTTGTTCCAGAAAATACTTGAGGCTTTGATGGTTTGTCTTAATTTGGAAATGTTGCCCCAATAGATAAGGGCGCCACAGATCAACGACATGCAGAATAGCCAACATTTCATTTTCATAGATTGATTTTCCCAGATTGATTTTAGATAGTTTCTTGTTGGTAAAGGCCAAACGTCGACTCTCTTGCATAAGGACAACACTAATTCCTTTCCCTTAGGCATCACATTCAAAGACAAATATCTTTGTGAAATCAGGAAGGGCTAGGACTGGAGTGGTGCACATGGACATCTTCAAGGTTTGAAAATCTTGAGCAATGGTTGGAGTCCAAGTGAAAGAGTTATTTTTTAGGAGAGCAGTGAGAGGTGTTGCAATATTTCCATAATTATTAACAAACTTGCAATAATAACCTGTTAAGCCGAGAAATCCACGCAAGATTTTGAGAGTCTTTGGGTGAGGCCAGTCTTGCATAGCTTCAGTATTTTTTGGATCCACCCTGACGCCATCCTTGCCAACCATATGACCCAAGTATTCTACTTCTAAGGACCAAAAGCACATTTAGACTATTTCAAGAAAAGTTGGTGCTGAGAGAGTAGATGGAGAACTCGATCCACATGAGCAAGATGGTTTTTCTGGGTTTTTCTATAGATGAGGATATCATCAAATAAAAATAATACAAAATGATGGAGAAAAGGATGGAAGACATGATTCATGAGGCTTTGGAAGGTGGAGGGGGCATTAAACAAGCCGAAGGGCATGACCAAAAACTCATAGTGGTCCTCATGAGTTCTAAAGGAATTCTTGGGAATGTCTTCCTCTTTCATACGTATCTCATGGTAGCCCGAACAAAGATCAAGTTTAGTAAAGAATTGGGCACCACTCAATTCATCTAGGAGGTCATTAATGACAGGAATGGGAAATTTATCTTTAATGGTAAGTTTGTTGAGGGCACATAATTCACAACACATTCGCCAAGAACCTTATTTCTTTAGGACCATGACCACATGAGAATAGTATGGGATCATACTAGGGCGGATAACTTCTGCATTAAGGAGTTCTTAGACCATTTTCTCAATTTCATTTTTTTGGGAAAATGGGTGATGATACAGACGAATATTGGGAGGAAGGCTTTCAGGTACAAGGGTAATGGAATGATCATGAACAACATGGGAAGGAGGGAGTCCCTGGGGAGTGGAAAATACCACTTAATGTTTAGAAAGGATGGCTTGGAGGTCTTGCAGCATCGAGGGTGTCTCTGTTGCTTGTATGGCATGGAGTTGGGCAATAACACCAGAATGACATTTTTTGAGCAGCTTTTCCATGCAATGGGAACTAATGATCTGAGGTGAACCGATGGTGATGCCTTGGAACTTATATTGGTGGTCCTCCTGGTCGAATTTCATGGTTAATTCCTTAAAATCCATGAGAATGGGACCTAGAGTCCTTAGCCAGTCTCCACCCAACACAATGTCACAACTGCCCATGTAAATAGAAAACATATGAGATTTCAGGTGGTAGTCACCAATTTGGAGATGCACATTTTCACAAATCCCTCCACATTTAATGGAGCCATAATTGGCAATCATGTTTTGGAAATTATTGACGGAATGGATGTAGCAATGAGTTTCTTGGGCAATGTGGAGATGAATAAAATTATGGGTGCTTCCACTATCAACCATAATGATGACCTTCTGATTCTTGATGTAACCGACTAGCTTGAGGGTTTGGGGAGTAGAGAAGCCAGTGAGAGCATTGAGGGAAATGACCGGTTCTACTTCAGGAGGGTCTAAGGGAGGGGCTATGTCAGTGGTTTCAGGTGACTCAGACACAAGGGGATTTTCAACATCCTCTTTCGAAATATCCTCGAAGATGGCCATAAAAATATTTTGTTCCTTACACTTGTGGCCTGGGAAATATTTTTCATCACAATTATAACAAAGGCCTTTGAGTTGGTGTTCATCCATTTCATCCCTAGTCAATTTTTGGATCTTTAGTGGAGTGGAGGGAGTAGTGGGATTTACTGGTTTAGGGAGAGGGATAAAGGAGGGTTTTTTATTTTGAGAAGATACAACTTGTTGTTCTTCTTTATCTCTTTTAGTAGCCTCCACCCAACTCTGAGGCTGAGCCATGAGGACATGGGACCGAATCTCATCCTTGAGGCCACTGATAAAACACTCTTAGAAAAAGGCATCAAACATGCTCTCTATCCAAAAATCTAGGCGCTCAAAGGCAACTATAAAGTCTTCAATTGTTCCTGATTGTTTCAACTTTTTCAAATGGACCAAATGGTTGGTGTTAGTGTCAAAGTGTTCATAAATCTCTACCGCAAAGTGTGTCCAAGAAATATACCCTTAACGAGAAGTTTTTTTCCATTTCCACCATTGCCAACGTTCTTGATCTAGATGGAGAACACCATACCGGAGTTTGGCCAAGTCATTTTTAATGCTATATAAAGAGAAATAATGTTCCATTTGGGTTACCCAACCAATGGGGTTCGAGCCATAAAATTTGGTCACATCCACCCGCAAAAGGTGCAGGTCATGTTGAAAGTGATGGTGCTGAAAATTATGGGAATGAGAGGAATGTTCACCTTCATTATGTGGGGGTGAGTCAAAGGAATGGTTATCTATAGGGATATGAAGCTTGGTGTAGAGTGACAAAAAGACAGATTCAATATGGGTGGTCAGGTCTTGTTTGATTTCCTCCATTGAGGACTGCATGGTTGTATTGATGGTGACAATATTGGCACTGAGTTGTTTCACTTCTTGTTGGGTCTCGATGAGACTAGATTGCAAGGTATTGAAGTGAGCTTCCAAGTCTTGGCTACGAGTATGGGCCATGAGGATGATGGAACTGAAAAGGGGTGGGTGGGGTCAAAAATTTTATCGAAAAAATGATATGTATGAATCTGATAAGGGCGAAGAGATGAATCCAATGGAATAGGTCTCAAATAATGGTGAAAAAAATTCCATATATTTTATTTTATTTTTACACCTGTAGAGTTATACTCTAGTCTAAAGAATATTCTAGTGATGAAATGCCCAAATTCTTAACTAGAAAGAAATGGGTAGTTACTTGGAAACCCGACCACAGTTGTGCGACAATATATCTTGTTTGTTTTGATTTGTTTATGTTATTGTCACCAAGGGTTAGGTATTCAAGGGTTCTACAGACAAGGGATTTCCCTGTGCTATAGCTCTCTGATATATGTGTGGCGTCCAACAGTAGTACTTAGCCCAATATCTCAGGGAACTAACTAAGGAGGATAGACTGTACCCTTAGCTGTACTACCCGACTACCCAGGTACTAGAGAGTATCTTCCCAAGTGTTGTTCTCAGTGGAACTATAACAGTCAAGTGACAAATCAGTTTATCTAAAGAGGAATTCAAGAAATCTAGGCTGATCCATACACAGGTGTTTTCTGATGTGCTACCACTCAAAGCGGTACCAACAGGGGTTACAACGGTGGCCAACAGATGTGTGCTTAAGAACCACTTGTATTTCATGTGTGTATGAATCTTTCAACCATGAGTTTATGCGCGTAACAACAAATATCTGTGGCTTAAAGACCCTGGAATACGTCTCTACCCTGAAAAACAAATTACCCACAATTTCTTCCAAGGAAATTTTTGTGATACCACTTGTAATATACCAAATATAAAAGTATGCAGAACATAAATAAAATTCTAGAAATGGCATAATAACAGTAATATAACCAGAACAATCACCACAATAACAATAAAATGATATAAGAATAACAACATAAATAACACTTTGATTCTGAGAGCAATGTTCACGGGCCTCTTTGAGGGGTAAACCTCCAGTCGAGCAGAGATCTATTACAATAATCTCCAAGCTAGGGTTCTCATACCCTCGACTCCTATTTATACTAAATATGTCTATCAAAATTAGCATCTAGAGGAAGATCCTTCTAGAAGCGGAAGCTTCTATTAGGTCTTCTTACATTCGACTTATTCTATTTTATTTCAAGGCCTTATTAATATTGACCTTTATTACATCCAAATATATTGTTCTACCTATGTGTGGGTTAGGACCCTAACAGAAAAAATATTGGAGATGTAAAGAGAAATACTCGACAGACCGTCGATCCTAAAAGCGACCCGGATCAATGGTTGAGGCGCATATAGAATATTTAACTAACGCAAAGATTAATCAATTGAGAAAGGGCCTGGAAAAATCATTGTGGTTTCATTACGGGACGCGTGGCACCCATAGAGGTACATTGGGGGAAAAAGAAGTCTGACTAAAACCACTTCCTCCAACCCTCGATGCCAAATTCGTTGGGCAAACGTGGACTGTAGATCCCAAAGAAACCTAGATCAATGCTTGAATCTTATATTGGTGATTGAAACAACACAAGGATTAATTGATAGAGGGTGGGCCAGGGAAAACTACCATGGTTTAAATCATGGACACGTGGTGCCCTCAGAGGCACATCAGAGTGAAAATCGGTTCACCTGAAACTGTTTTCTCCAACCATCGATGTTAATAGATACCTATAAAAGGAGGAAACCCCCGACATTATTCTATGATAATTTGAAGTATTCAAACGTTTGGAAATTTGACGCAAAGCTTCCAGTCGAATTTCAAAGCTCAAAATCGAACCAAACTCGTATTTTTTGCCGCTTGAAAGGTATTCTTCACCATGGCTTCCAATCCTGTTATTTTATCTGTGAATGAACAAGAGATCTCCTACAGGGAGGAAACCCTAATTGACAAATATTTTGACATTTTCGACACAGAGATAATGGTGTCACCTGTTTTCGTGTCTAGATCAAATTTGTTAGACAATGTTGGAACACGCATACCTTTCCTCGAAGCGTCTCTAGAATCCATCATCCCTTACATCGTAGAAACGGTATTTCCATTCCCCGAATTTGTAAGCTACTGTGCATAGCGTTATTCTCAGGGAGAAAGAGTCATTTTAAACAAATTAAGGTCAAAAGTTCTATGTCAAGTAGACAGTCCATCACTCTGACATACTCTAAATATACCAGACACCTCCACCATAGTGTTAGATCCCTTCAAGGAATAGAGAATCATCACTATTTATAGAGAATGTATGCCCGAAGTAAAAACCTTATTTTTGCAAACCATAGTCAAGCCTGAACATCATTCAGAGAGTCTGTCATTACCTACCAGTGTAAGAGTCATGATTATCAAATTCCAGTGGGTTTGTTCTCTTCTAAGTCAAATTTTAGGGTTAGACAAATCAAGTTTGTGGTAGAGGTCATGTTAGGTTTCCTGTTGATTTGACTTATGTCTGGTTAGTCAGTCAGTTTCAGTTTTGACAAATTTATTGCAGAGAATATACATCAACAACTGGTCAACTTCATCTTGTTGAGACACTTCAGATACTACACTCACTTGCTAAGGATGTTTCTGGAATCCAACAAAATCAAGTTTCCTTAGACTGCTTTTATTTCGACCGAGTGTAAAAGGATCACCATGCTCATCTTCATCAACAAGATTATGTCTAGGGTATACAGTCTCATTTTTGGTTCAGATCTACCGAGAGTTCTAGAAGAAATGAAAAACTCATTACAACCAAATCCAGAGAGCATGGTAGGAGATTGGGTGTTGTTCACACAATCCACTGTGATTTGGGTATATGGATACCAAGAAGGACCTCATCTTTTACCAGTTTTTCTGACGCCCAGGATCTTTGCTTTGGAGTTCATAAGACAAAGGATCATCTCAGAGACTGACCATTTTCTGAAAGCACACAAGGCTTCTAATATAAAATTTCCTTTTGTGGTAGGTCCCTTTGTGGTGAATAATAAGTCATGTTTTCCCCAGATTCAACCCAAGGTCAGTGAATTTGGTTTCACACAATTGCAATGGAGAAGATATGACCCGCATTAGATCATATCAAAGAGAATATTGGCTAGTAGACAAGGTCCCTATGAACATGAACATGTTGAAGGATTTGATGAGTTGGCCAATCTAGAGACCTGTGCAGAGATGGAGGTCACCATGCAGCAAGATAAATCAAAACAAATAGAACTAGCCTCTCAGCAGAGCCCGACATAGAAACTTTCCCCTAGGTTGGTTATCAAAACTCCTAAAATGAGCATTTACAATAAGAGGAATAGTTTAGAAGCACTAGGTTCCAGTAGCCAGCAAAACATTCTCAAGAAAATGAAAATCACATCATCGTCTCAAGTAGTTGACCTGGAAGAGGAAGAACTCAAAGTAAAAACATGCATGGAGATGGTATAGGCTACAACCAAGAACGAGGAAACCAATACAGAAAGAAGGCCACAAAATGAAAGAATCAAAAAGGTTTTCAACAATAGGAAATACATATTTGGCCAGACACCTGGGGCAATGTACTAGTCCAAGGAAGATTTAATGAATTAGTATAATATGAAGGGAAGTATGGAAAACAGTGAAATACGAGACCTTTTACCTGAAGTAGAAATGACTTCTTAGCATAAGGATTCCTTAATCTCAGTCAGGGATGTGGAGAAAAAGACATTTAACATTGTAGTGGTTGATGATGGTAAAGTATATAAGATCAAAATGCACTATGAAAACATTGTTTCCCCTAACAAAGTAAAATTTCATAGGAATGTCAATGACATCTTATATTCTGATTATCTGAGCTTGTCTCTAAAAGTTGCAAGATTAATAACCTATGCATCAAAACTAGATGGACAACTAAAAGAAAAAAAAGTTTCCAGCAAAGCCTAGATGACACAGGTCAAAAGGCTAAAGTCTTAAGGTCCCCAGGGGTTGAAAGCCTCTTTGGATGAAAAGGACAAGATGATACAAAGTCTAAATAAAAGGCTAAAGATGTCACCTACAGATCATCCACAGACAACAGAATTAACTGCATTGGAACAGGAGAAAGAAACATTCAGACAAGAGGCAATCGATTACGAGGCTAAACTGTTGCAATTGGAGAAAGAGAAGGAGAATTGGTCACTAGCTCAGGTGGCGACATCAAACATGGCAGTCATTATACCTTCTAATACAGAGGCTGGATTAAGCACTGAGGGGTTAGTCCAAGATATGTCCCAGGTGAGCTTAAAAATAGGTGAGATCAAGAGTCTCAAAGAGAACATGGAAAAGTTCAAGCAAGAGATGAAAGTGAAGGATGAAAAGATGGCTCAACTACATAAAGAAAATCAAGATTTGCAGGAGAGAGTGAGCAAGCTAAAAACCAGGTTAAAGGGAAAGACGTTATTGCAAGGAGCCAAAGATGTAATATGGGATGCTATTGTTGTTGAGATTGCTAAATTCATGGTTTATATGAATTTTATCAACAACAAAGATAACATGGCTGCTATAGCTCGGAACATATGCACTGTTGTAAATGAAATATTAGCAAAGAAGCCCTCGGAGTGGGCCCAAAATGCTATTGATTTATTGAATGTTGTACCAACTACTAAACTTAAAACCAATGGTGTGAAACAGAAGACCGTGTTGATCATTTTAGCCAGAAGGATCATTTCCAAGCACAACTTACTCGGATCGGTCCAGAACAAAGCTACAGAAATGGAGCACAACATACATGAGTTAAAAGACGCTTTTGAAAAATTGTTTTCCAAAGGCCTTCCATCATTTTGGGATGGTAAAGGCTCATTATACAATCAAGAAGAATATCACTCGCTCCTCATGCAATGAAAAATGGATCATTATAAGTTTGAAGATATGGAATAAAGTATGAAAGGCCCAAGTCTGGTAGAGTATTTGGCTACAGATTTTGAAATTTTAAACAAGTTTAAAACAGTGAAGGTTAGCATGCCAACCATGTCCTATGCTACATGCATTGACTTGGAAATTTTGATTAAAGAGATGATGGATTATGAAATCCCCTCTGATCCACAATGGAAAGAAATCGTGCGGTTGGGTAAGACAAAGTGCAACGTCTCTAAAACCAAAAGGTGATCTCCAGGTTTCACCGGTTTTGCAGATCCGATAGAAGCTTAGAGCGAGACATATGGCGCAGAGGAAGTCAGACAGTTAGAGAATTTTTTCATGATTTTGAGACGTTTTCTTTTTGCTAATTATTGTAAATCGTTTCATGTACTGAAACTGTTAGTCGATACTGTTATAGAAGATGAAACGTTTCAGTTTCAGTTGTTTTGATAAAATTGTATAGGTACTAAGAGACTTGAATTGATTAATGTTGGCAAAAGTGCAAGAGCACCTTTTGGTTGTATCAGACTCTATTTTGTAAATTTTCTAAATCTCAATTGAATATAAATGCATATGATTTTGAAGTCTCTATGAAAAGATTCTAAATGGTGGTGATATGAGTTTTGTTTCCTTTCATCATATGTATTTCTTGTGACCTATCTTTCATTTTCATTTTGTTTTGTTTAAATTGGAGAGTTAAAGGCCCAGAATTCATTATTTGATGCTCTTGGCTTAAGCAATTCAAACTGTTTCATTGTCTTCTTAACTAATTCAAAATTCATTTCGATAATGCTCTGATGCAATTATTTGTTTCCTTTATCTTCCTACACTCTATCTAAATTTAATAAGAACTCAGATTCATCACCTTGTTTAGACTTTATCCTCTGGAGAGTTCTATTGGAGGATGCATTGTTTTCATTCACTTTCAAATTTTGACTCCATAGCCCTGCTTGTTTCTCCCCTTCCATGCCAACAACTTTATTAAAAAACCCCCCAAAAAAACAAATCTAGCCACCAATTCCCAACGAAATATCAAGTGACACGAGAGAGCCCTCTCTTAGTTGAGCAGGCTAGTTCCTTAGCTCTAAAGATGGTTGAAACAGTTACCTATGTCGTTTGTCTATTCAGCTGGACAAAATTTACAGAGTGCTAACACAAGGAATGCTTTTGATGATTCTTTTGACATGATGATTTTATGGATGAAAATGTTTTTTTTTTAATCTTTTTATTTTGTATAAGTGCACCCACTCACACATAATCTAAAATACCTTCTTGGTATAAACCATATATTTTAATGGTTAGACTCGCATTATTATTTGGCCTTATTTTCACATGTTAGTGATTATATCATCCTTATTTGAACTTTAAAGTAGATCAGTGTTTACTTGTTTTGAATAGTTTGATTTTAATTTTTTTTGTTGAATTTTCATTTTTAATTGCTTGTTATTTTTAAATAATTTTGTTTTTATTTATTTGTTGATAAGGAAGTCACAACTTATTTCTTTATTTCTAAATTAATTTTCATTCTCAATAATGAAATCTTTTTATTCCCTATATCATTTTTTTTACCATGATCTATTGTGATCACAACTTGTTGTTTTATATTCTATAATCAGATCACAACTTTCCAGTTTGTATGTCATGATTATAATTTTAAGTAGCATTTTTTTTCTTGAGATTTTAGACTTGAAAAGATGTTGGATGGCGTGTTATTGTCTAGTATGATCTTAGGCAAGATGAATTTGAGTATGGATCATGAACATCAAAAGGTAGTCATATTTGGTGGATGGATTTGAGGATATTTTAGTGACTAACCCTTTGTATATTCTCATACTTTGGTTTGATTAATAAGAAATCATGCTAAGGGAATCCATTCACACACTAAACAATTTGGTGATGTTAAGCTAGTTATCTGAAAGGTTAAAGTCAAAATTTCAGGGTTGAAAATATAAAGGGTCTACTTTGATACCTAGGCATTGAAAATTTTAAATAAGTTTGAGTAGAAGGAAATCAACCCCACAAAATTTTTAAAGGAATGATTCTCCTCCCAACCACAAATTAATGAGCAACATATTACACTGAAAAGGTCTAGAAAAGAAGTTATTTACTATTGCGGGGAAATGTAGGAAATCTCCACTCAGGCTATGGATTCCTCATTGGCAATGGAGAAAGGTATATGATGCCTTCATGAATCCATAGATGTCATGGATAATATAATGTAGTAGAGAAACATGTAAGGGATATGTTATTACAATCCCATGGAAAATATTCCCCCCAAAATATAAATAGATTGTGGAATCATGATTGTAAATTAGATCATTGATTCATGCTTTGATACAAGTGTTATTTCCCTCAATCTAGGTCATGAGAGTGATGATTGATTCCCTTGCAAACAAGGCATCTAACATATGCTAGTTATTTTCAATCCTTATACTACCATGAAAATTAGATATATTTTTCTTCATTTCCCACTCATTTCTTAGTTGTCTTTATTAGATATTCTTGGACTCATCTAGCATGTCACCATTTGTTAAGGACCTTGACAAACCCCAAGCCCTAGGGCTAGGGGTCCTCTAATTTTTTTTTTTAAATCCTCACCAATCACATGTTACTATCCTTTTGGCTTAAAATTTTAATGCAATTGGTGCTCTCAAATGATTTCAAGGTCTTTCATTATTTTTCCTAATTCACCCTATTATAAGTATAGTTTGCATGAATTCCATGGATGACTTGGATTATCGAATAGTTAATTGATGAAACCTACTATTATATTAATTCCTTTACTTTAATGAATATAGTTGGGGCCTTCGTTTTCTTCAATAGAAGTTGCGAACAACACATTGCAATTTCATTTCGTAGAAAAAAAGTTATGCAAGCTGCTGAGGAGCTAGACAACAAACAAAAGAAAGAAACAAAATTTGGCTGGAAGGACAATGCAACATCAAGATTGAGGAAATAAGTTGCAACAATATCAAGAAGAAGAGAGAACTCTTGGGTTCTCAACCAGTAAACCTAAATATCGGATTATATATATGAGACTGATAGGATTGTAAAAGGGTTGTTGTTGGGATGTTGTGTTGTTATTGTTTTCTAGGGTTGTTAGTCCTAAATTATTTGCTGATATCATTTTTGTTGTTTTTGTGACCCGATTCATTGTTGTAATGGTGTATATTGTTAGCATAACTAAGTTGAGGAGATCTGGGTAAGAATCATATTATCAATGTATTGGAGTTATGTATCAGTCTAGATGTAAAGGAGCAAGAGATTGCAATATTGTCTCATATCTGATGAAGAACATCCTCTGAGTATTTTTGTATGAGGATCAAGTTGTGAGAAGAACCTTATCTGTTAATATAATTGGAGGCCTAAATTTTGAATATATATCCTGTTTATTTAGTCCTAATGCATGAATGAAATGTTTTTTTGTATTATATTTATGTTTGATATACCTAAATGCTTCTTTATGAATGGAAACACAACTCTGTTTCTTTATTCCCAGTTAGGAATTGATCAGAATTATTATAGGTTTAATCTATCTTGCTCAAGATTATAGTGAACCTTTAAAATTTAGGGGTATGTCTAAGTATTCTCCTTACCCTTCCCTCTCTTTCTTGTCTTGGTTTCACTTTAGGTGAGACTTCGTCCCTCCCAGGAAGATGAAAATGCCAATTCTCTAGACTACTTTGGTAGATTTTGTTGGTAACCTAAGAAGGACCTTGGTCTGAACACTTTTACCCCAACAAAATGGTTTTGTTGTTGCGACCAATTTTTTAAAAGGGAACTTGTGAGGAGAATTCTTCCATATATATATATATATATATATATATATGATATTTTGAAATGGTGGGAAAGAAATTGTGATGTGTTTATATGGAAGGAAGAAAATTTGTGAGGTAAAAGAGAAAGGAATACAAGAGATTCTAATTTTTACTCAGAAAGATTGAGCGAAGAGTATGATATATTCCAGGTTAAATTTCCAGAAGAACTATTCCATTGGATAGATCATATCCAAGAAGCTCCATAATTCCAACAATGTGTCAAGAAGACCTATACTTGGGATATAGAAAATATTGCAACACTTCACCAGATGGATCACCAGATCACGTGAGCAGTCAATTTCTAGGTTAATATGACTCTGGAGGGATACATCGTTGAATTTGCAGCTAAGAATCACTAATATTTTTCATGAGCGAAATAAATTTTCAAGAAAGGTGAGTGCAACAGACTATTGAGGGAAATTCCCCTATGGATCAAAGTATTATTGATGGAGGAGGGGATGATACCTATTCCCTCAACTGAGATGGAAGTGTAAAATCATACACTTGGGGTAGGGTGAATTTGGGGTATGATCATGACCTAAGAAGGGGAAAGGGTTATTTGAAATATGGGGGAAGGTCAAGAAACGAGCGATCCTTAAGGAGATCCTCCATTATTGAGAAGTGGTGGCACATAAAGGTAAATAAAGCAATGAAGCAGTGTGAGGTGTTGAAAAACAAAATCATATCAAGAGGAACAAATGAAATAAAGAAGGAAGAGTTGAGGAAGGTGAGAATCTCTGAGTTGTGGGAGATTCAACAATATCTCTCTGAGTTGTGGGAGATTCAACAAAGGGAGGGAGAATCTGCCTAGGAGTATAGCCATAAATTTAAAGATTCTATTGGGAGGCTAGCGCATCCAATTCACGAATATCAATAGAGGGAATGGTGCATTGAAGGATTAATACCTCTAATAAGAATTCCTTTAACGCAACAAGGGATAGCCACATTAACATGCGCCTTGGAACAGTTGATGAAGATCAAATCCATGGTAGGTTATCCAGAGAATCTGAGACTGACCAAGCCCCCGGTAGATGCAAATTTGTCGCAACTCCAGGGGAAAATGTCGACGTTAACATAAAAGATTTAAAAATTAACCACACCAAGACCAGGACGACCTCAGGTTTGGTGCACAGGATGTTACACAAAAGGGAATATGGCAAATGAATGTATGTGCATGAGGGGAATGGGACCCTCTTAGGGACCAATGAGAGGATTTGTGAAAGTATCTCTGACTCTACCATTCCACACACCAGACTTATACAATACCTTCCTGGGTGCTCAAACTTCTCAGATGGTTGATTATTGTGAAATTTGTTGGATACATGGGCATGCGTCGAGGTAATGTCCTATTATGCATAAGTACACGACTATTCCCAATAAAATACATTGTGATTTATGTGCATCTACAACCCATGCTACGAATCAATGTAGAGCGTTGGATGCACTTGTTTACCTATTAGAGCGAACGACGCTCAGAGTAAATGAAACCCCCCAAGGACCTGGAAGAGGCCAGGGAGGTGGGGCTGGAGGTGGATTAAAAGGAGACAGAAATGGAGGTAGAGGGTTGAACAGATGTTACAACTACAATGAACAAGGTCATTTTTCTAGAGATTGCCCTCACCCAAGATGACCATGGTGCTCTTACTGCAGGAACAATGGCCATGTAATGAAGATTGCCCATAACTGATCACGAAATGGGAATATCAGGTTCATCAACGATGAGCTAATATCATAAGATGAGAATTAAAAAGGGTAATTTAGGTTCATCTATCTAATATTAACATCATTACTCATGGAGGAGAAAAAAATGGGGCAGATGTGGACAGTCAACCCAATATTAAGAAAGTTGTTTCCAAAGATGACATGTATGACCCTATAAAACATAAGTTATTTTTCAAAGATTCAATAGAAATATTTAAGAGTATTCCCACTCTGTAGATAATAGATAATCCTCCTAAAGTTGTGTCTCAACCTAACCTTGCGCAAGCCCCTTGTTGGAAATATAACTGAGCGGGGGGGTGAATAAGTTATGTATATAAGCTTGAAAATTTTCCTGTTATTTTTTTATTCTTTCTCAATTATTATTTAATGTGTTGCTGATAACTTAACATGCATAGATATATAATGATCAATAACACATAATACAAAAAGACACTAGTTTTCCTGAGGAAACCCATAAAGGGTGAAAACCTCTTTTTCTTAGGATGTCAATCAAGCTCCAACTTTCATGTACATCACAATATTTGAGATCCAAATCAAATATGAGGTTACAACCTCTGATAGAAAACTACAACTTGCGGAGAGAACCAACTCTCAGATTTCTCTAGCACCAACTAGATGGAATTACCAACTCCCAGGTTTCTCTAGCACCCACTAGATGGAGGCACCAACTCCCAAAATATCTTCTAGCACCAACTAAAATTTAGAGGACTACAATCCTCCCTAGCACCACCCTACCACCCTAATTGAATCTTACAAAACTTTACTTACTTTCTTTGTCTCAGACCATATCAAAACATACCATATAACCCTCTGTTTTGATATATAGATTATTGTCAATTGTTCCTCTCTTGAATCCTTTGTCTTGAATATACTTATCCAGTCTGTAATACCAGGAACAAGGAGCTTGTTTCAACCCATATAAAGTTTTCTTCATCTTGCAGACAAAGTCAGGGTTATCTGACAGTTGGAAACCCTCCAGTTGTTCCATATAGACTTCTTCTTCTAGATCTCCATTTAGAAAAGATGACTTGACATTCATTTGATATAATTTAAACTGTTTATGACAATCATAAGCAAGAAACATTCTAATAGCTTCTAATCTTGTGATGGGCACCAATGTTTCATCAAAATCTAGTCCTTCTATTTGAGCGTATCCTTTACAAACCAATCTAGTCTTATTTATTACAATATCTCCTTGCCCATTCATCTTATTTTTGTAGACCCATTTTGATCCTATTACATTTTTATTTGTTGGTCTAGGAACGAGTTCTCAAGTGTCATTCTTTTCAATCTGGTGCAGTTCCTCATTCATTGATTTTAACCAATTTACGTCTTCACTGGCTTCATTAAAGTTCTTGGGTTCCACCATGGATATGAAGGCTATATGTGATTGCTCGGTGTCTTTGATTATCCTTCTCCTAGTTTGCACACCTTTGTCTTTCTCACCAATTATCTAACTTTCAGGATGATTCTTTTGAGTAATTATGGAGGAAGGATTTGATGTTGATTGTTATCCTGACTCTTCTTGTCTTGGTGTCTCTTCTCCACCTAATTCATCATCTTCTTGTGACTCTGATATTTTTTGTTCTTCATTTTCATTATTCTCATCATCTTTTTCATCTGGATTAGTTCTTATTCTTTGCTGATATTTTACATGAGCTTCTTCATCAATTTGAACATCAATACAATCTACTAATTTATGCATTGTTTTGTTAAAGCATATGTATCCTTTACTGTTCGTTGCATATCCTAAGAATATACCTTCATCATCTCTACTATCAAATTTTCTTAGATGATCACCATTATTCTTGATGTAGCATTTACTTCCAAATACTTTGAAGTGCTTATTGATGCAGGTCGACCAAACCACAACTCATATGGAGTTTGTTAAGAACCAAACATAAATATAGCATAGAAAAACCTCAGGAAAAGTACTCAATGCCTTGAGAAAGATATAATTTCAGATAATAAGCCTCTTCAAGGGGGCAACCTGCTTTTACCCCACTTAAATGTTCAAGTACAAGATGACTCAAAATGAAAATGTCTCCTTGGTATATATAGGAGACTAGGAGGTATAATTACAACTATTGGTCTAAAGCCAACATAAATAAAACAACATTACTAATATAATATGCCCCAATTAAGGGGTAATGAACCAATATTAGGTCTTAACATGCCCCTCCCTTTGAGACAAGTGTTGTTTGCAACACTTGAGTAACTCTGGATGCTTCTGTATAAAAGACTAATCTTCCCAAGTGGAATCTTCAGCCGATAGTTTCTTCCATTTAATGAGATACTCTAAAATGAGTCTATTCCTCAGCTGGAAAATTCTTGTGTCAGTGATGACTTCAGGCTCTAATACAATTTTTCCTTCCTTGTCAAGTTCTGGCAATATAATTTGAACTGGGATCTTGTCACCTATAACCTTCTTTAAGCATGAAACATGGAAAACTAGGTGTACTCATGAAGATGGAGGCAGCTCCAATTTGTATGCCATAGTACCAATCTTTTGCAACACCTTATAAGGTCCATAGTACTTTGGTGATAATTTGTTATCCTTCTTGGCTTGTTTGAGGGACATCTGTTTGTATGGTTGTTGTAGTCTTAAAAACACCCAATCCCCTACTTCAAAACTTCTTTCACTATGATGTTGATATGCTTGTTGTTTCATGCGATTCTGTGCCATGGTCAGGTTTTCCTTTAAGATTTGGAGAATTTGTTGTTGATTCTCGATGTGATCTTCCACTGCTTGAACCTTAGATTTTTCTTTTAGAGAAGAAGTGATGGAAGGAGGGTGGT
>ML790830.1:94559-128748 GCA_009831015.1 Picea engelmannii
TGGGGGGGGGGGGGTGAATCAATTATGTATATAAGATTGAAACTTTTCCTATTATTTTTTTATTCTTTCTATATTATTATTCAATGTTTTGTTGATAACTTAGCCTGCATAGATACATAATTATCAATCACACAGAATACACAAAGACAATGGTTTTCCTGAGGAAAACCATAAAGGGTGAAAACCTCTTCTTCTTAGGATGTCAATAAAGATCCAACTTTCATGTACATCACAATATTTGAGCTCCAACTCAAATATGAGTCTACAACCTCTGATAGCAAGCTACAACTTGAAGAGAGAAACAACTCTCAGATTTATCTAGAACCAACTAGATGGAAGCACCAACTCCCAGGTTTCTCTAGCACCCATTAGTTGGTTTCTTCTAGAACCAACTAGAATTTAGAGGACTACAATCCTCCATAGCACCACCCTACCACCCTGATTGAATCTTAAAAAACTTTACTTACTTGCTCTATCTCTGATATGGTATATTACAACTCCATGTATGCTCTACCTTCTTCATCTTCTATACTATGTTCCACTTCTGCATCGTTTTGCTTCTATGCTCCACTCTCTTTTCTTTCTACACTCAACATTGTCTTCTTCTCAGCTTATCTTCTACCTTTTATTTTTTGTGCTGCATCTGCACCCTCTTCACTACTCCACTGGTCTCCACTTTAGGTAATACACTACATATCCTCTTACTCACATGCATCACAATCGAAGAGGCACACTCTGTTCTCTATTTTGCATGTATTTCTCACGTTGATTCCTCTGCCTGATCATCATTCGAACTCTTCGTCTTTCCTGATAGTTATTCTGGATATGTTCATTATCATTGGTCGTTATCCATTGATTCCATGGCTTCTCTTCCAGTCATAACTCTTCGTCTTATTTGTCAATTACAACCAGTAATTTTTAGCTTCTTTCACTTCTAATCCCCTTCATTCACGTCACCATCAGTGGTGACCATATGCCTAACTTTAGAGTGCTTCACAATCTTGGCCTAACGAATGCTAGATCCTTCTTTCGATATGACCTTCGACGATGATCTCACATGACTACGTGATTATGGGTGCAGCCAAAGGTAGTTTGAGGGAAACTCGCCTTTCGCCCCATAATTTACCTCAAGCCTCCACGTTTCCTTTCTCCAAAACCGTGGTTTCGATTGCGGTGCGCCTTCAACTTTTTAAATTTTGCCCACCTTCAACTTTTTAATGTTCTCCAACCTTCAATCCCTGCAATGCGACGAGACCATCGATCTCATGATATTGATGGTTCTCCTAAACAGATAGTTCAGATTTGTTCTTTCATGATCTGCGGATCAGATCTAACCTCCCTATGTTAGCGGTTGTGGTGTATTTCGTGATCCGAGATCTGAGAGTTTAAAATCTCAAATCTCACTTTTCCCATATGACAGTCTTCTGGAGTGGAAGATCTATTGACACCTATCTCCCTAAATCTACGATCAGGATATCCTACGTGAGTCTAGCCTTCAAGACTTTAAATTCTCAAACTCTTGTTTCGTTCATACTACAATCTTCCATATTAAATGATCCACTGACGTGTGTCCCTCTTGGATCAATGGTCGAGATCTCCTTCGGGTCTCCAGACTTCAGAGATTTCAAATCTCAATTTTAACTTTATCTCTATCACCTTTTTCCAAAGTTGACAATCCATTGACACATTTCCCTCTCAGATCAACAGTCGATATCTCCTTTGGGTCTCTGGAATTTGGAGATTTCAAATCTCAACTTCTCTTCCTTCACTTTCTCTCGGAGTGTTTTTCCTGAACTCCACAGATTTTTGCCATGCGTCCTTCTGGAAACCGATGACCTAGATCTTCTTCAACCGTTGGGTCTTCGTTGATCTCGTTTCCTCCCAACCAAAAACTTCCGAAGTGATTCGCTCCGGAGTTGTGGATCATGTGCCACATGTTAGTCTTGACAATGGATGGTCCCTACTTACTTCGGGACTTTGGGACTTTGACAAGTCATTGTTCATTTTTCCTCTGGAGTGATCACCTACTAAGTAATTCATAAGTGGTCGATACCACTTTCTATTGGTTAATACTTCCATTTACACTATCCTTCCACTGTAGTATAACGATGGTCAAGAATTCTCCCGAAGTGATCTTCAGATCAGACGTTTCATGTCCACTTCAGGACTTCGACATTTGAGACGTTGGGACTTTGGGAAAGTGCTAGTGTTAAAACTCTCAAAGTAAAAATTTTGGAGTGATGTAACTTATCTACGTCACTTGATGACATGTCACAAGCCAAGTAACTTCCATGTGTCACTCATATTCATTATTTTCACATACGTGAAATGTCAATTCAACTTGACACTATCATTGTTTGATTGTGCCATGTGTCCTTGCTGACATAGTCTGTTGACATGGTCTACCAACGCGGTTATCTCTGATCTAACGGTAATTGTACATTCTCCATATCCAATGGTCCTTATTCATTTCATATTTTGGGACTTCGGGTAATTCAAATTTTCAAGCCGCCAATTCTTCCAAAGTGAGATTCCCCGAACAATAACCTCCTCGCAACTTTAGACCCGAAACGACTCATGTTCATTTAATCAAGATCTTAGATCAACGACTCGATCTGTCTGTGATGAAAATTTTCCTTGGATTAAATCCAATGGATCTCCATATTTACTTATCCTTTCCTTCCACTTAAATCAATCTGACAGTTGACAAAAACTCGAATGATCGAATTATTAATTGTTTTTCCCTTGTTATCATATCCTTCCATTAATTCAATCTGATGGTTGTTGGTCCTTTGGATCGGTGATTCAAAAACCACTATCTATCTTCCTCCTGAGCTTCGTATCTCTCCGAATTAGAAGGTTTTCTAAGTGTTCACGGGTATTGACCTTTTCTCCTCCTGCGAGTCTGTCTCTTGGTCCTCATCTGCACTTCTAGAAACTGCTATCTCTTCAGAGATTTCTCGTATTCTTCGCTCTTGAGGTTTGGTTCGATTTTGTTATTTCCATCAATGACAAGCACATTCTTCCTGTAATCATGCCAACACCCCTACCTCACCACCAACACCTAGAAACTATGTAGTTCCTAGGAGACATCTCGAGCACTCTCAAAGTGTAGTCAATCTCTAGTTTCAATTATTCTTTGATATCCTAGGGGATGACCAACTTACTGAGAAGTTGCACAACACCCTGTACCTAATATTGGGAAATGAGGGAACCCCAAAATACATAATAAGGACCAAAATCCTTGAGAATAACACCCAGAGAATACAAAGAAGAAAGGTGTGAATAGGAAAAGAATTTAGGTTAGAATCCTAGCTAGATTATTTTTAAGTCAAAGACGTGATGCTAGATTTTGCACCAGATGTCAACATCCTACCCAAAAATACCTAGGAAGCTTTGGGAAAACCTTCGTTAGTATATTCCCGCATCCAGTTGAGAATGGACAACAAGTATTAGATTTTCCCAGTAGGAAGGATGAAAAATGTGGAAATAGATGTTGCGAGAGTTAAGACCACAACTGATCTTGAGGTAATTGAAATTATGGGAGATAAGGATCCCTACCTTACTCTACTCGGTATTGATTGGGAATACAAAAACTATGCTATCATTGATCTAAAAAGGTACACCATGACATTTGAAGAAGATGGGATAAAAGTAGGCCAACCCTTAGATCGGGGTGTAGGGTCTAGATACACTGAACTAATGGAACATAATATGGAAACATATACTCTTTACCAATTATACACAATAAAATCATGAACGAGACTATATTACATAAATCATACTACAGACGGATCGATAATTTGGAGAAGCATACAATCCACTGACGAGGATTCAAAAGAAGAATTTGACAGTTGGAAACAAGGTTCATATGAGTGATTCTCAAGAAGATGCACAACTATCAGAGAAACAAGATGGATTGGAACCGATGTCATAGAATCGTTGACATATGATGGTGCCTTATCGATACATAGTTTTCATGCCATCATGGAAGATAATATAGTGACAGATCACATAGTGATAGTTACTTTTCGTCAGATTTGCATTTAATATTACTCATAGAATGTGACAAGAAGAAACTAGTATTCATCACAAAGAAATGAATATATGTATGTATAGGAAGAGACAATGTTGTAAGTTTGAACCCACGGACCCATGGTAAAATATCACAAAATGAAAAATATTTCTTAAGAAATGTGATCTGATCTTTGCTCCTGTGATAAAGGTTGAATTGGCTAAGTATTGAAGTGTCAGGATAGAAGTGAAATATCAATAAACAACTAAGTATCATGAAGTGAATTTAAGGACTAGTCATCATGATAATCAAATGAGATGAATGAGTAAACTCAATCTGCGGTGAAAATTAGAAAAATTTCTAAGCATGGTACAAAATGAGGATGGCCAAACAAGGCAGTGAGAAATGGGCCATAGACTTTGTGGGGCCAATTAACCCACAAGAAAGAATATTAGGGGAAAGGTACATCATTGTTGTGATAAAGTACTTGACAAGATGGGCAGAAGCAACCCCAGTTACAGATGGTACTATAGAAAGTGTTGCACGGTTTTTGTTATAAAATGTAGTCATAAGGTTTGAATGTTTTCACATATCACTTAGTGATAAAGGTACACACTTTCTATACAAAACAACTACCACATTGACTGAGGAGTTCCATGTCCATCATCAAAAGAGCACCCCATATAACCCTCAGGCCAATGGAATCATGGAATCTCTTAACAAGATCTTGGAGAATGCCTTGGCAAATATTTTCATTGTATGGAGAGACAATTGGGACTTATGAGTTCTTATAGTATTATGGGCTTACACGAATACAAGTAAGAAGTTGATAGGATAGACACCTTTTAGGTTGGTCTGTGGAAAGAAGGAAAAAATCCAATGGATTTTATTCTTCCTATCCTATGCATTGCAACAATCATAGAGTTATTAGATATTGGCGCAATAGAGGAGAGGTTGGAACATTTAGTACAACTTGAGGAGGATCAATTTTTCACGGTATTACATCAATAGGTTTAGAAATCCATAGAGAAGTCCTGACATGATCGACACATTAAACATAAGAAGTTTCAAGCGGGAAATTTGGTACTACTCTATGAAAACAAGTATATGAAACATCTAAGGAAGTTTCGAATGCACTTGATCGAAGTGAATATCGGTGGCCACCTACCTATTACACTAGATCAAAATAGAGTTTTCCACCTGTTGAGCACTCAACACACCCTAAAAAGCTTATGTCAAATTTTACTTTTTGGGTACCACTTGATATTTTGCACCGTCTAATTTGACTTCATTGTGAGAAATGTTGCCTTTGCTTATCATATTGACTCTCATTAAGTCATTCAAAGTTTTCTTGAATCTAGGAACACCCATGACTTAAAAGAATTAACACTTAAATAAGGAATCAACAGCCAAAACACTTCACCTGACACGCTCAAATATTTGGCATCGGAAGAAATTTAAAGCTAAAAAGGAATCACTTGGAAAACCTCAGTTGTCGAATGTCAATCTTCACCATTATCGATGAAAGGAAGTTTTTGTTTCACAATAAGTATCACATATTGAGATCGTCTACATTCGATCCCCTTCAGTATCAACAACGTTTTGAAGATGCTAACCCAAAGAAAAATGCATCATAAGTTTATCCCCAATACCTTTTCGGCATCGAAAATCCTAGGTCTAGTTTAAGAATGCATAGCTGGAAGAAAATCTTGACTCCAACTAATACCCGCGAGTTAAGTCATCGGTGTTCATTGCCATGCATCCCAAGCCAGTTTCACCACATTAGAACTATACAACGAAATCGATCGAATCCATAGGTTTTTTTGTAGGAGGATATCAACGAAAACACCCATAACACATTGTTGGTCCCCGATCAACCCACTAGGAAAATGACACGGTGGGATGTTTTAGCGCTAGATACATTTAGAATCAGAGCATTTAAAGGATTAATTAATTCCAAATCTCATATTAGTTTCTACATCGTGTGCAAATAAAACCACACCACCACCTTTCGTTCCTCTGATGTCAACCCATGATGAATTAAGTTTGCAGAGATCTGGCAACATATTTATTTGAATTTCACTCATCACCTGAATTAATTCGTCAATGCGACACGGTAAGTTCTTCCCTATTTAAATTATCTTGAGCCACTGTAAACGAAACTATTCTGCATGTAAATTAATTTCAAATCATCCAGAGGAGTGAGACGAACAATTCATAAGCTTATGAGATCCCATGAGTATGAAACAACCAAGTTTAGAAAGCATTACAAGTATGTACCAGTCTGGTTGTTCTGTGTTTTCACTTCATGTATACATTTTTCTTCATCATTTCTCTGTATGCAGGCCCTAAATGATTTGTTTCGATTGCAGGAAGAAAAACACCAGGCAATCTCCAAGAGCACCGAAGCTAAAGGAAGCAAAAGTCAGAAAAGGCTCTTCTCCAGGGGTGGAAAAACATCTAGAATTTTCTCCAAGACCAAAACCGGTTATTAAAACATCCACCAAGAAGGCTTTCATTCAACCTCTGGCCTTCAGAGACACATAGGATAGCATAGGTACCAAGACAACACTCCCACATTGGGGAGAACTCTTCAAGAAGATCAACCGGGAGGAATTCCCTGAATACACCCCACACAGTGACCCATATGTGAGAGCGCTCGACAACCAGGTATTCCCAAATATTCGACATTCATACCTACACATGGTAGCAAGAAGAACCCTAGTGTTTCCCTATATAGAGCTGCTGCAGTGGCTCATCGACCACACGAAAATGAAGAAGTGCCTAATCAATGATGACGATGGTGGATGTGTCAGAGTTTTCCTTCCGGTGGAGGTCCAGAAGTACTAAAATCTTAGAGACTTGGAGGAGCGAATGAATACCGATTTCATGGTGAAATTTTACGAGCACCATGACACCAGTTGGGTGATGGCCTCTTGGTGGCAATAATATAAGAAATTCACCAACCGAACCTCCAACTGGTACCAAATCGCTAGCCTAATAGAACCTTACATCTTCCTAATGGCACTCATCTATCGGTTGTATGGTGAAAAAGACTGCTCCAGGTTTTCATAGGCATGGATCCCTCTAGCATACATAGTGGATATCTCTGGGAGAAACTTCATTGGGGATCCATTATTTCAAATCTGTTGAGCATATACATACAATAGGATCAGATATCAAAAGAAGGGGAGACTCCAGCCTTCTACATGGTATCATACTTGTTAGACATCATGTGTGCCATAAATGTATTCACTGGAATAAACTTAAGATGGCACATCATAGAGCTCCTGGTCAATGTATATTTTGGCATCCTATGGGAGAACAGATACAAAAAATCTTACTCCTTCATCTGCGATGAATTGATCGCGGGAATTCATTTTATTCTTTTCAAGAAAGAGTGTCTGAGACTATCAGTTGCAGCCAAAAAGATGATAGCACAAATTGATCATAGGTATATGGATGAGTCTGATACCTACATCAATATTTTTGGAGCCATAGAAGAACCACACATTTTACCTATGCATGTCCCCGACCAGCTTGTTGTGGGGTAAATCTACTACCAGACCATCCTGCAAGGTTACAACACTACCCTGGTGAAAGATAAGAAGAAGGAATTTATACCTTATGGATTCCATATAGGTTTCTACCTAAAAATACACCGTTCAATCCAAGAAGGAAGGACTGAGTCAATTAGATTTTTGATTCTAGACTGGCCATTTCCACAAACATGACCCAAAGGGTCTGGTCTTGAAACATGCATCTCAAGTGTCGTCCTGCTAGCCATACGCCCATGAAAAATTTGAAGACGAGGTCTTCACGGAAAATTCTCAGGATTGGGATGAATTCGTTGCAAGGATGGCCTACCCTAATATGACCAGGTTCAAATCCATGAGCTTGGTTGAACAGGAAAAAATCCTAGAACAATAGGCCCAAGAGGACCTTAGGGCCAGAGAAGAAATGACATCAGTCAAAGCAACAGAAGCCCCTCAAGAATCATCGACTCAAGAAAGAGGATTCCCTATACCATAGGATGCATAGGAAAGTGGATTGCTCATTTTAGAATGAGCTCAGTGAGTGCTTGATTAACTATGAGATGACCCAGACCTCTCAGAAACAACAAGATCTCATAGAGATAACCTAGACAAAAGAAACCCTGAATTCATAGACATTGATGAAATCACCAGGTTAGATGACCTTGAATTCACAACATCGGCGGCCAGATCGCTAACAACTATTTCATCTCAGCTAGAGACAGTTAGAGCATCGAGGAGGAACACTGCATCAAACCCTTTAAGAGAGCTGATAAATATTTATGATGATGATGAGAGCCCATAAGTATCTCCTATGACCCCTATGCATATCGAGGGAGAAAAGGAACTAGAGAATACATCTTCCCTTGTTCTCGATGTTCAATTTCAGGGGCTTCCACAGAATGAGCAAGGAGTTGAGAGCGGCCTAGACACCGAGCTGCCTAATGCACCAGAAATACAAGTGGATAATCTGGAGGACGAGTTAAGGTCGGACAAATTAAAAGAAGGAGATCCACAACATAAAATAGGCATCTCAACGGTCTATGATCATGTAAGTACCAAGCATACCCCCGATGTCTCAATTTCAATCAGTACTCAAACCCCCAATGAGAGACAGAAAAAAGTCATGCCTTTAGGAAATAGGGACAAAAATCAAGAACCTAGTCTCAATTAAGTATATACCGTTGGATGTTTGGTAAATACACTCACCTGGAGAGATCAACAAATCCCTGAACCCATGAACGAAGTATCTGACATACATGCCATCGTGTATCATCAGAAAATGAAGACTATCATCTAGAGAACCACCAAGAAGAGGAGGATCACTCTAGATCACTCCATCTTCATTACTACTGAGGAAAACTTGATTAACACATAGAATTATAAAACGTCATAACTTATCGCTGCAGGGAGGTAAATCACAGATGCCACCCTGGACAGAGGTAAAAGGGATGAAGAGGAGTTGGTCGATGCTTTAAAGGAATTGTAACATGTGTGCCGCTTGGTCAAGTATTACCAGGACACCACACAAGTCGCGGTGTACCTAAGGAACAAATTCAAAGAGGCCTATAGTAAGTTTACAGATGAATGGCACCTATTCACTGCAAGGATATCCGAGCTCCAGGAAGACACCCTCATGGAACTTGCGATGTGAAAAGATATGAAGAGGTGGTATGAGAAAGAGCAACATGCCACAGATATAATTGAATATATTAGTGTGGTGTAAAAGGGATGAGATGCCAAAGAGAATGACATCTGGGTGCTAATAGAAAGCGACATTGACTGCATAAGGAAATCAATTGAGTATTGGGTTAAAATATCCTACGAATCCCACTGAGAAATTCAATAAAAATGGACCAAGTCTAAGAAAAACTGGATCAAGATCAATCGGGTAATGAAGTACATCAGACTCCCCGAGTTTGGCACACTCGATGACTTTGTCAACTTGTGTGACATAGTCAAGTCGCACATCACACAAGAGGTCGAAGAAATAGCAAAGGTGACATACACCAAGCTGGGACAGGTGCAATAGTTTATGGAGCACCCAATCAAAGCTCGAGTTGTGTTGCAATAGTTAAGTACTAGTTTAGTCAAGTATCGGGTGCAAGAGGTGGAGATAAGAGAGGTTTACTCAGACCCAATGGAACAACACGGATTCATGTATGCCAACATGTGTGAGGATATATTTATCAAGTGTTCAGAGTACGAGAAGAGTCATCCTCCTAAGTGATATCTTGAGATGACTCTTAGAAAAATGATAGGAGAGAATGCCATGTGGAAAATTTTGTTTACTTATCTTCATTTTAGTGTTTATTTTTAGTGAATTTTATGTTATAAATAAGAGCATCGACCGATTAGTTCAAGGTCGATGGTTGTTGCAATAAACTCTCATTTTTGGTTTTGTTAAGAACTATTTTGGAGCTGTCTTTAATTGAGAAGTCCTTCTGGACCAGAGACAAGTTTATGTTTTTATCAAATGTGTGTGTGATTAGATGTGGAGAAGAAATATTTCCTATTCTATCTCATGAATAGATGCAGTAACAAGTAAGAGCTATTAAATCTATTGATAAGTTATCTGATGCAATGTTTTACAGTTCTTTCTTTAGTGATGAAAATGAATCTTTGTGTTATTATGTGATTGATGATTAGAGTTGAGAGAATTATTTTACTTCCCATCATTTATCACATGCATGTTTTCTTATGATAATTTGTATCTTAGTCGGTAATTGGAATATTGACATGGTTAATGTATTAGTACTAGGCCCATGGTAGACAATCATTTCCTGCACACTAGAGTAAAGAGTTATCCCAAGCTTAGCCTCTTCTCCATTAGTTTATTTTGTTCCCACTTTGTCACTTGGTTGGTTTATACCAAATTTATCTTATATCATTCCTACCTAAGGGAAAATACAAAAAAGAGAACGTCCAAACTAAATATAGATCCTTCACAAGAAAATGTAAATCCCATCGATTATTTCGGTCGGATCGCAAGATCTGGAGAACCATTCCACCATTAAATGATGCAAAGTCTAATTGGGCCTTGGTGGCAAGTTTGGTTCATGCTGTTGATTTAAAGGGATTTAGGACCCATCAACATAATTGGTGCTAGAAGGATGGCCTGAGAATGAATGGTTGAATACATATTTTGTGTAATATTCCAGACAGCCTGTAGATTCAAAACATCCCACATGCATGGCTATTCATTCCAAATACAACCCACACACACCGAGTACTCCTGAAATGAGTAACCCACCCCAGCACGATGAAGAACAATTTTTCCATGATATACCTTATGCTCTTCCTCATGAGGAATTGAATCAATTCAGAAGAATCACAAGAGCACACGGTCGACCGATCAATGTGCTTCCTTTAGATCCATTACTTCCTCAAAGAAAAAAAAAAAAATAGACCAGTGGTCAAATCCCTTGACCAGGTTTTCGTTCACATGGTAGAATACCTAATAGATTTCACCCTCATACAAATTGAACATCCTCTCAATTTAATTCCTGAAACACAAGCCGATAACTTCTTCGATCCCAACAAGTTTTCGGAAGAAGAAGGTTTTAATTCAGGATATGAAGATATGGAAGACAACAACAACCATGATGAATAAAGGAGAAACCCACCTCATAAAAATAAACCTTGTGTTTTGTATATACTCTTTGGCCATCCTAGGACGAGTCCATAACCTTCCCCGACACCCAAAAAAATTACTTCCTAAATTTGACCCTGAAACCTCAGGATTTCCTGAAGATCATATCAATAAATTCATACTAGCTATTAGACTGATGAATGTCTAACATGAATATATGGTTTGCAGGCTATTCCCATACACTTTCGATAATTTTTCTTCTACATGGTATTTTAACTTACCTGTAGGATCCATAGCTAGTTGGACAAAGTTCTAGAAGGATTTTCTAGATAAATTTGCAGAAGAAACTACTACAAGAGATCTGATGGTTGAGTTGTTCATTGCCACCATGAGTTCAAAGGAAAGGGTCAAATATTTTAACCAAATATTCACCACCATCTTAAACAAAATCTAACCCAAAGCTAAATCTACTCATAAGTTGCAAATCGAAGTATACACTAATGCTCTCCCAGCTTCTATCTCCATGTTTGTAAAGAGGGATGCCAAAATAACCCTAGTTGAAAATTTTGAAGAAGCCAAAATGATAGAGTTCAAAATGAAAGAATGTAAATAAGGCCAGTTCTCTTTAGTTAAGAAATAATTTCAATCTCCTCCCATGAGAGGACTATTTCTTACTAGACCCTCGGGGAAAAAAACAGAACAAGCCGTTGAGAAGGGAAGTGGAGACATAGAAGACCTACAACGCATGGTCAAGAAATTATCAAATGAAATCATAGAAATGAAGAGAAGTGTAGGGGAGGGAAACCAAGGCCAAAGTCCCTATAAGCCTTTATTTAAAAGGAATCCACCATTCAAAGCAAATGAGCCTCCCTGAGCCAACCTAAACATCGACCTAGGAAATGTAGCATCCGACTCTTTTTGTACTTATCATCAAGAGAACCACTCTAAAAGAGGCTACCCTCAATGGGTACATGTTATGAATTTAATGTCTAATCAGTTTCTAGATGAAGTCTCCCTAACCAAACAATCAAGAAGCTCTAGTATAAATATTTTTGATCAAGAAGAGGTTGATCCACTGAAAGAAACAACCATGTTGATATGGGACCCTGATCCACCTATGCCTTCCGATGACCTGTTTGAATTTCAAGAACCACCTGCAGAAGTCTTGGCTATGAAAACACGAAGTAGGGGTCAACTTGTCTCGAATTATCTTACTAGGACCCAAATTGTGGGAGTGATACTAGATCCCGATCACCCGAAAGCACCTTTTAATCCCTGAAGAAAACCTATAAGCATCCATGTACGAGAGTCACACAAGTTGGATTACAACATAGTTGAAGATTTGAAGAAGTTGAAGGCCAATATATCAGTGATGGACATATGTAGAATCCCTTAGCAAAAAGACTTCCTATTACAAGCTTTGAAATAAGTAGAAAACCCTACGACAAGCACTGACTCAGGAAGAAATCTAACTCCCACAGATCTAGGAAATAAACCAACTGTGAATGCTTGCTCTAAAGATAAGAAGGGAAAACCTTTTGTTCCACCATTCCTTTTAACATTTGAAGTCTTCAAATGAAACCTCCATAATTGTCTAGTAGATTCAAGAGCGTCCTCTAATGTTATTCCATTGTCTATTTGCAAAAAACTAAATGCAATCCCTCTCAAGAGTCATAAACATGTAATACAATTAGAAAGAACTCAGTTCAAGTTCATGGGAGAACTCAAAGATGTAATGATCATAATAGCAACACATCCTAAATTTTTACAAGTAATCTACATTATTGTAGTAGATATCCCAAAAGCTTATGGATTGTTGTTAATTTGAGATTGGTATGAAAATCTAAACGGATAATTTAGCACAGACTGGGAACACCTTTTGATACCATTAAAGGAACACAAAAATATGATCAGAATTGATAGGGAAAGATATCTAAAACATACTGTCACTGACTTAGAAACCCTAAACGAACCCTCATCGGAAGATTTCCCGGTGCTAGGCAATTATTCCTGTGATTCCTACTTCAATAAATTCTCCCCTCTCTCATATGATGTCCCTCTTACTCAAAACTCTAAAATGGTGTTTTGAGAGGAATTGCCTACCGCGGTGGAAGAAACTCTCTTTTTCCAAGAACTTGTGTTAGAGATCACAGAACTCACGGTAGAAAAAAAGGAGAGTAATATGAAAGGGGAAGATGATAATTTTTTCCCACAATTCTAGACCTTATACTTTGATGGCTCTAAATCACAACAAGGGGCTGGAGCAGGGTTCATCCTCATCGATCCAAAAGGTAAACTTCATTTCCTATCCTGTAGACTTGAGTTTGAATGCAAAAATAACACTGTCGAGTACGAAGCTCTAGTACAAGGGCTAAGAAATCCATAGACCTAAACGTACAAGAATTGAACATTTTCGGAGACTCTGAAATCATTGTCAGACATATAAGGAATACTATACATTGCAACTCTCCACACCTAAATAATTACCAACAAGAAGTGCACAGGTTAATAGAACATTTCAAAGCTTTCAACCTCACAATAATCCCCAGAGAAAATAACATTATTGTTCATTCTCTGGCCACCTATGCTTCAAGGCTATCACCTCTAGAATATTATGAAGCCTCTTGGTTTACTGTGGAATTTATCTACAAACCATCAGTGCCCAACAATATTTCTAATTGGAAGGTCTTTGAAGGAGATGAACAGATCATACACTTTTTGACTAACCAAGATAATTTTAAGGACTTGGCTATTGACGATGAATTATTCCAAGAACAGTAGACATAAACTAACCCTCATACAAATCATTTGATCGAAAAATTAAAGTCTCACATGATTCCAAAGGGGATAGCCAACTTAGAAAACCTTTTTGATCTAAAGAAAACATTTAAGGGGTCAAAAAATGCGAAGACTAGTAGTTCATGTCCCATGCATGAAACTATAAATCTCGGAACCCTAGAAAACCCAAAAAATTTAAACCTCCACAAGAACATATCTAAGAAGGAAAGGAAGGCCTATATCAAACTCTCAAGACAGTATCAAAATGTATTTGCGTGGTCTTACCGAGATCTAAAACTTACAATACTCAGATTATTTAACACACTATCCCATTAAAACCTGAAATGAAACCCTTCCAATAGAATCTCTCAGAGTACCACCCATCCCTGGAGCCTCTCATGTGTCAGGAGTTATAGAAACTATTAGATGCCAAAATTATCTTCTAGGTTAGGCACTCTGCATGGGTAGAAAACCTAGTTCCTGTAAGGAAAAATTTTGTGGAGATTCGCCTATGCATAGATTTTAGGAACCTCAACAGAGCCTCAGAAAAGGAAAACTACCCAGTCCCACCAATGGAACAACTCCTGCAGACCATGTCTGGCTATGAAATTTTATCCTTACTAGATGAATTTTGAGGGTACAACCAGGTTCTAGTTTTAAAAGAAGACTGCTTGAAAACTACCTTCCGAACCAAGTGGGGAACTTTCTATTACAAACGCATGCCTTTTGGGTTAATCAATACAGAAGAGACCTTCCATAGGGCCATGGACGTATCATTTCAAGGACTAATTAACAATTGTGTAGTAGTGTACTTGGATGATGTAACTGTATATTCAAAGAACAAAGAATATCACATCCAACACTTAACTCATATTTTTGAAAGGTGTAGGAAATATGGCATATCCTTAAACCCTAAGAAAACTATTTTTGGTGTCAAGGAAGGTAAGTTGTTGCACCACATTATATCTCAAGCGGGTATCCGCATAGACCCATAAATAATTAAGGCTATAGCCAAGCTTCCATTACTTGACAACAAGAAGGCTATGCAGTCATTCTTCGGGAAAATAAATTTTGTAAGGAAGTTCACTCCTGATTTCGCAGAAACTATCAAACCCCTATAAAAAATGATTTGTAGGGATGTTGAGTTTAAATGGGTTGATAAGCAGAAGAAGGATTTCAGAAATATTAAAAATGCCATCTCTCAAGCCCTAGTGCTATGAAGTCTCGATTTCAACAAATATTTCTTCCTCTATACTTTCACCTCCAACCAATCATTAGCCGCAATTTTAACTTAGACGGATGATGAAAAAAACGAAGCTCCAGTATCGTTCACGAGAACTAACCTCCAAGGTGTCAAACTTAATTATCATGCTATAGAAAAACAAGCTTATGCAGTTTATAAGGAAGTAAACCATTTCAGATCTTATATACTCAAGAACCATACCAAAGTAATAGTACCTCACCATGCAGTCCAATCCCTATTTAATCCATAGGAGATGGTGGAAAGAAGAGGGAACTGGATGGAAGTAGTACAAGAATTTGATCTAGATATAAAACCTGCTAAATTGGTTAAAGGACAAGGGTTATGCCAATTAGTAGTCAAAGCTCAAGACCAAGTAAATGAAGACCCTGGATGGGAGAATGAAATGGAATTATGGTGTGGTGAAGTTGCATATATCTCTCCAGGGAAAGAGTCTTGGTATGAGAAATTGACTTATCTCCTACACCATGGAAATTTCCCAGAAAACCTAAACCCTAGGGAAAGGATAGCTCTCAGGTTAAAATCCATACAATGTCACCTCATAAATTCGGTACTATTCAGGGTTAATTATGATGGGGTACTTTTAAGGTGTCTCTAACGTGAATATGCATATAAAGTTATGAAGGAGCTCCATGATGGCCCTGTCGGTGTACATTTTGCAGGAGACACCACTTCTCATAAGATACTGAGATATGGTTATTATTGGCCCACCTTATTCAAATATGCTCACACATATGCTAGAAACTGTAAAACTTGTCAAATAAGTTTTGGGAGGGAGAAAAGAGAAGTGGTCCCACTCCAACCGATGATCGTTTCTAGGACTTTTGAGCAATGGGGGTTAGATATCATAGGATATATTACACCAAGTTACTCAAATCATCATAAGTACATACTTACTGCCACCGATTACTTCATGAAATGGGCAGAGGCCATCCCTCTTAATCATGTAAACGAGAAGGTAGTAATTCAATTCATAGAAAAATAGTTGATCATGAGCTTTGGCATCCCTTCTGTCCTGGTTTTTGATAATGCAACTTATTTCTCTTCCACCTTATTAGCATAGTTTTCTCTGGATAATGGAATCATAATCAGATACTCTGCAAACTATTACTCATAGGTAAAAGGAGTGGCTGAATCGACTAATAAGAACCTACTGAGGATATTGAAGAAAACAGTTACAGACAACCAGAGGAATTGGCATAGGTCACTTCATAATGCTTTATGGGTTGATAGAGTCACACTAAAGGAATCCATCGGTAATTCTCCATACTTTCTGGTTTTCGGACAGGAATCCATTCTCCCGAACAGGCTATACCTTCCATCTCTTCGACTTTCTCAACTTTCGAGACAACAACCCTCATCAATCATACAACAAAGAATTGACACCCTACTGATGTTAGAAAAAGAGAGGGAAAAATATAATTCAAAGTCCATAGACCACCAACAGATAGTTAAAAGGTGTTTTGATAAGAATAAGGCTAAAGAGAAGAATTTTGAGGTAGGAGACCTAGTCCTAAAGTGGGAGAGAGAAAATGAGCCTAAGGGAAAACATTCAAAGTTTCAGAACCTATGGCTCGGAACTTTCCAAGTGGTCAAGAAGATTGGGGAAGGAAATTATCGGTTACAGAATATAAAGGGGGAACCTGACACCCTCCTAGTGAATGGCCAATCCCTAAAACAATATTTCCATTAAAAGAAAAATGATATTTTATGTTTTGCGTGCATATTTTCATGATTTTTGGTTTTAGCTAGGTCAATTGCGAAATGTGTTTTGTTTTCTTTTGCTATTTGGACTTCTACACTTTTGAAGTTTGTGTTTAGCAAGAAATTAGTTGGCCTCAAATCATGCAACATATTGAACTCTCTCCCTAAATCGATGCTCACATACAAACACAAGAAATGTTGAGGGATTTGTGGTTGTTTCAAGGAATTCTCTATCTAACCTGTGCAGAGGAACAACTTTGGATAAATGAAGAAGTGCCTTCTTAGTGGCCTGGTAAGACCTTAAGGGAAAGAAGGAAAGTTGGAAAGGACTACATGCACCTAATAGATGGAGCTAGTGAGTTTCACCTTAATCACCTCATATTTTTGCAAGTAACAGACGTCCTCCTCTCCTGCTCGCTTAGGGAATTCTATCGAAATAAAAGTCAACTATATCAATTGAGTGCATAGTAGGAGAAGGAATGAAGATATCTTCGTCGGGGATATGGACGCTTGTTAGAAACAGAGAAAGGTCTATGACGTCGGGGTGACTTCGTTGGGGCTATGGACTCTCACTAGCAGCGGACCAACGCCATAGAAAATTAATGATGGTAACCAAACAGCCTAGTGCCGGTGAAAAATTTACTAGAATATTTTCAAAAGAGGGTGTCGGTCAAGGTTAGAGTAAAAGAAGGTGGAATAAAGGTTAAAACCCCACAAGCAGACCCAGATGTATCAACCGATAAAATTCCAAATGCAAGGGTAAAGGAAGCTCTGATGAAAACTAGTTAGGTTCCTAATCAACATTTGCATCAGACAAGCCCAAGGAGGGAACAAAGTTCTTCTTTCTCCCAACAAGTCTCCACTTGTTGAGCACTCAACACACCCCAAAAATCTTATGTCAAATTTTACTTTTTGGGTACCACTTGATCTGTTTCACTATCTAATTCAACTTTGTTTTGAGAAATGTTGCCTTTGCTTATCATATTGACTCTCATTAAGTCTTTCAAAGTTTTATTTAATCTATGAAAACCCATGAATTAAAAGACTTAACACTTAAATAGGGAATCAACAGCCAAAACACTTCACCTGACGTGCTCAAAGATTCAACATCGAAAGAAATTTAAAGGTAAAAAGGAGTCACTCGGAAAACCTCAGTCGTCGAGTGCCCATCTTCATCATTATAGGAGAAAGGATGTTTTTTTTTCACAATAAGTATCACATATGGAGATCTTTGAAAGCCAATCCCCTTTGACATCAATAAATTTTCGAGGAAGCTAACCCAAAGAAAAATGCACGATAATTTTATCCTCGATCGTCGATCCCCGATACCTTTTTTACATCGACGATCCCAGGTCTATTTTAAGAACACATAGCTGGAAGAAAATCTCGGCTCTGACTAATACCTGGGAGTTAAGTCATTGATCTTCACTGCCATGCATCCCAATCCAGTTTCTCCACATCATCATCGTACAATTAAATCGATCGGCATCGGAGGTTTTTTGAAAGAGGATATCAATGAAAACACCCATAACACATTTTCGATCCCCGATCCACCCACTAGGAAAACGACACAATGGGGTGTTTTAGCGCTAGATACATTTAGATTTATAGCATTTAACGGAATAATTAATTCCAAATCTCGCATTATTTTATACCTCATGTGAAAATAAAAAAGGGTCATTTGAAATCACTGATTCAACACACCACCTTCCGTGCCTCTGACGTCAACCTACGATGAATTAAGTTTGCAAAAATCCAGTCGCAGATTCATTTGAATTTCATTCATCACCCGAATTAATTGCTTGATGTGACACAGTAAGTTATTCCTCGTTTAAATTCTCTTGAGCCACTATAAATGAAACCATTCTGCATGTAAAGGAATTTCAGAGAATCCAAAGGAGTCAGAGGAACAATTCACAAGCTGACGAGATCCCGTGAGTATGAAACAACCAGGTTTAGTGAGCATTATAGGTATGCACCTGTCTAGTTGTTCTATATTTTCACTTCATGTATAATTTTTTCTCCAACATTGCTCTATATGCAGGCTCTAAACGATTTTTTTTGATTGCAGGAACAATGCCTCTACAAAGAGAAACCACTAGGAAATCTTAGAAAGCATCGAAGCTAAAGGAACCAAAAGTCGAAAAAGGCTCTTCTCCAGGAGTTGCAAAACAACTAGAATTTTCTCCAAGACCATAATCGGTTATTAAAACATCCACCAAGAAGGATTTCATTCAACCTCTGACCTTCAGAGACATAGAGGCTAGCATAGGTACCAAGACGACACTCCCACATTGGGGATAAATATTCAAGATCATCCTGGAAGAATTCCCTGAATACACCCCACACAGTGACCCATATGTGAGAGCGCTCGACGACTAGGTATTCCCAAATATACGATGGTCATACCTACACATGGTAGGAAGAAGAACCCCAGTGTTTCCATGTATAGAGCTATTGCAATGGATCATCGACCACACAGACACATAGAAGTTCTTAATCAATGATGACGATGGTGTATGTGTCGGAGTTTACCTTCCGGTGGAGGTCCATAAGTACTACAAGCTTAGATACCCAGAGGAGCGATTGAATATCAATTTCATGGTGAAATTTTATGAGCGCCATGATACCAGCCAGGTGATGGCCTCGCGGTGGTGAGAAGATAATAAATTCACCAACCAAACCTCCGAACGGTACCAAACGGATAGGCTAAGAGAACCTTACATCTTCCTAATGGCACTAATCTATCGGCTATATGGTGAGAAATAATTCTCTAGGTTTTCATAGGTGTGGATGCCTCTAGTATACACGATGGCTATATCTGGGAGAAGCTTCAATTGGGGAGCCATTATTTCAAAGAAGTTGAGCATCTTCATACAACAGCCTCAGACACCGAAAGAAGGGGAGACTCCAGCCTTCTACATGGCGTCATACTTGTTGGACATCATGTGCACCATAAATGTATTCAATGGCATGAACATAAGCTCCCAGTCCATGTATATTTCAGCATCCCGTGGGAGAACAAATACAAAAAATCCTACTCCCTCATCCACGATGAATTCATCACATGCATTCATTTTATTCTTTTCAAGAAAGAGTGTCTAAGAATATTGGCTACGGCCAAAATGATGATAGCAAAGATTGGTCATTGGTATCTAGATGAGCGCGATACCTACATCAATATTTTCAAAGCCACTAGAGCACCACACCTTTTACCTATGCATGTCCTCAACTAGCTTGTTGTGGGGGAAATATGCTACCAGACCATCCTGCAAGGTGACAAAACTACCCTGGTGAAAGATAAGAAGCAGGCATTTATACCTTATGGATTCCATATAGGTTTCTACCTAGTAAAATATAGCACTCAATCCAAGAAGGAAGAACTAAGTCAATTAGAGTTTGGATTCCAAACCAAACGTTTCCACAAACACGACCCAAAGGGTCTGGTCTTGAAACATGCATCTCAAGTTTTGTCCTGCTAGCCATACGCCCATGAAAAATTTGAAGATGAGGTCTTCACAAAAAATGCTCAGGATTGGGATGAACTCGATGTAAGGATGGATGACTCTAATATGACTAGGTTAAAATATATGAGCTTGGAACAATTGGCTCAAGAGGCCCTTAGGGCTAGAGAAGAAATGACAACGGTTGAAGTAGTAAAATCCCCTCAGGTAGCCCCGACTCAAGAAAGAGGATTCCCTATGCCATAGGACACGCCAGAAAGGGGATTTCTCATGCTACAATGAGATTAGTGAGTTCTTGATCAGTTGCAAGATGACCCAGACCTCTCAGAAATGACAAGATCCCCTACATATAATCCATACAGAAGAGACCCTAAATTCATAGACATTGATGAAATTACCAGGTTAGATGACCCTGAATTCACGTCGTTGGCGGGATCGCCGACAGGTGTTTCATCTCAGTTAGAGACAATTGGAGCATCGGGGAGGACCACTGCATCAAACCCTTTAAGAGAGATGATAAATATTTATGATGATGATGAGAGCCCAGAAATATCTCATGTGACCCCTATGCATATCAAGGAAGAAAATAGACCAGAGAAGACATCTTCCCATGTTTCCAACGTTCAATTTCAAGGGCTTCCACAGAATTAGAAAGGAGTCGAGAGCGGCCTAGACACCAAGTTGCCTAATGCACCATAAATAAAAGTAAGTACCAGACATACCCCCGATGTCTCAATTTTAATCGGTACTCAAACCCCTGATGAGCGATAGACAAAAGTCGGGCCTTCAGATAATAGGGAGAAAACTCAAGAACCTGGTCTTGATCAAGTATATACCATTGGGAGTTTGGGGAATACACTCACCTGAGGAGATAACCAAATCCCTGAACCTGTGGATGAAGTATCCGACATACATTCCATCACCTATGATCAGAAAAGGAAGGCTATCGTCTAGAGAACCACCAAGAAAAGGAAGATCACTCTAAATCGATCCATCTTCATTACTACTAAGGAAAAATTTATTAGCACATAACATGCTAAAACGTCAGAACTTATTGACATAGGGAGGGAAATCATAGATGCCACCCTAGAAAAAGATAAAATGGATGAAGAGGATTTGGTCGCTGCTTTAAAGGAATTGAAACAGTTGTGCCACTAGGAAAAGTATTACCAGGACACCACACAAGTTGTGATGTACCTAAGCAACGAATTCAAAGAGGCCTATAATAATTTTATAGATGAATGACACCTAGTCACTGCAAGGATAGCCGATCTCTAGGAAGACACCCTCATGGCACTTGTGATCTGAAAAGATATGGAGAGGTGGTACGAGAAAGAGCAATAATCCACGAACAAAATCGAATATATCAACGTGGTGCAAAAGGGTCGAGATGCCGAAGAGCATGACATCCGGGTGCTAATAGAAAGGAGCATCGATCGCATAATGAAATCAGTCGAGTATTGGGTTAAAATGTCCCAGGAACCCCATCGAGAAATTCAAGAAAAATGGGCCAAGTGTGAGAAAATCTAGATCAATATCAATCGGGTTATGAAAGAAATTGGACTCCTCGAGTTTGGAACACCCGATTACTTTGTCGTCTTGTGCAACATATTCAAGTCAAACGTCGTGCAAGACTCATCATGGGACAAAGAAATAGCAAAGGTGACAGACACCAAGTCGGGACAAGTGCAACAGTTTATCGAGAACCGAATCAAATCTTGGGCAGTGCTGCAATAATTAGGCACCAAGTTAGTCAAGTATTGAGCACAAGCAGTGGAGATAAGATAGGTTTACTCGACCACGATGGAACAACATAGATTCTTGTATGCCAACACATGTGAGGATCTATTTATCAGGTGGTTGGAGTACAAGAAGAGTCATCCTCTTAAGTGATATCTTGAGATGAATATTAGAAAACAGATAGGAGAGAACGCCATGTGGTGAATTTTGTTTACTTATCTGCACTTTAGTAGTTATTTTTAGTGAATTTTATGTTATAAATAAGAGCATCGACCGATTAGTTCAAGTTTAATGGTTGTTGCAAGAAACTCTCATTTTTTATTTTGTTAAGAACTATTTCAGAGCTACCTTTAATTGAGAAGTCCTTCTGGACCAGAGACAAGTTTATGTTTTCATCAAATGCATGTATGATTGGATGTGGAGAAGAAAAAATTCCTATTCCATATCATGAATAGATGCAGTAACAAGTAAGAGATATTAAATCTATTGATAAGTTATCTGATGTAATGTTTTACAGTTCTTTCTATAATGATGAAAATGAATCTTTATGTTATTATGTGATTGATGATTAGAGTTGAGTGAATTATTTTATTTTCTATCGTTTATCACATGCATGTTTTCTTATGATAATTTGTATCTCAGTCAGTAATTGTAATATTCACATGGTTAACGTATTAGTACTAGGCATGTGGTAGACGATCATTGCCTATGTGCTAGAGTAAAGGGTTATCCCAATCTCATCCTCTTCTCTAGTCCTTTAGTTTGTTCCCACTTTGTCACTTGGTTGGTTTATATTGGATTTATATTATATTAGTCATACCTAAGAGAAAGAAAAAAGAGAACGTCCAAACCGAAAGAGAGAGCCTTCACAAGAAAACGTAAAGATCATCGATTATTTCAATCGAATCGCAAGATCTGGAGAACCATTCAACCATTAAAATATGCACAGTCTAATTGGGGCTCATTGGCGGGTTTGGTTCTTGCTATTGATTTAAAGGGATTTAGGACCCATCAACACCACCTCGACAATTTTTTGATAGTTTTTCAGGTCCCAAACGTTCAGGGTCATTTTGAGGCCCTAAACGACATGATATTTGGGATTTTAGGCCCAATGGATTGCCAAAGGAACTTTATGGGCCAATCAGAATGTGTTATTCTTGGATATGAAATAATCGAATCGCAAGATCTGGAGAACCATTCAACCATTAAAATATGCACAGTCTAATTGGGGCTCATTGGCAGGTTTGGTTCTTGCTATTGAGTTAAAGGGATTTAGGACCCATCAACACCACCTCGACAATTTTTTGATAGTTTTTCAGGTCCCAAACGTTCAGGGTCATTTTGAGGCCCTAAACGACATGATATTTGGGATTTTAGGCCCAATGGATTGCCAAAGGAACTTTATGGGCCAATCAGAATGTGTTATTCTTGGATATAACTTTCCAATGGTGTATAAAATTCCCCAAATGGAGATCGTATGCAAATGTTATGCCCCTAGGAAGTTGACGTATCAACTGCCCCCATTGGGGCCCACAAACCTTTTGGATTTTCATCTTCTGGGGTTAGGGTCTTAGATTTTCCTTATGTTAAAAAGGCCTTTCGATCCTCATTGTAACAATCATCTTCTTGCAAATGTGAGTAGCTGTCACATCTCTTCTCAGAGATAAGATTCTACCATTCTAGTGAGTCTTTCACTCTATGTTTTTACAGTCTATGTACATTTATTTCATTACTGGAAATCATGTATTACTATATTTCTTTGTTTCTGGAAATATTTATGTGTATTTCATTGTAATATATATGCTTTCATTTCTTTCTCAAAAATAATCTGGATCAATGGTATCAGAGTAGGTTTCTCTTGATCATTTTTCGGTGCATGTCCCCAACGAGGTCCTAGTATAGCAAGTCGGGTCCCGATCTTGTCTCTCTTAAGGAAAATCGCTCTCACAGAGCCAGGAAACCCTCCATAGTAGAATATTCTATTAATCTATTTCTTGAGAAATCTCTCACATGACAAAGGGATGAAATGATGGATAATTTTTCCCACATCCTTCAATCCCTGTCGATAACAACAGGCATGTCTTCATCAAGTGTCCACTTTAGAAGAACCTCTCCTTTCAAGGTATAAGTTAATTTTGATATTCTCATATTTGAAGGTCATATCGATGCGAATTCCCCAGAAAAATGGTTAAATGTGCTAGAAGGTTATTTCTATGTTCATTATTTCTCCGACAGGGAAAATATCACCTTCACACTCCTTAAGGCTCTCCCCCATGTCAAACATTGTTGGGAAACTTACTGGGAGAAAATTTCCACAGAGGAGTCTGGAATCTATGGGGTTGAGCCCACCTTGGATTTTTTTTTGGATGTTGTCAAGGAACAATATTATATTGTTGGCAACTATGACGACCAATACATGAGATGGACCACACTACAACAAGAGAGGGGCCAAGAAGTGCCAGAGTTCACCAATACCTTCCATACCTTGCACACCAAGTTGGGTATCAAAGACTCTTAGTGACATTTAGTTCTGAAATACCGTGGGGTTCTGCATAGATACATCCAAACTGAAATGGATTTTCTAGACATCTCATCAATGGGTGTTGTTTATTGATATGTTGTTAAAATCGAGCAAAATTTTAAGCACTAGGACAAACGGGATTTCGGGTCTGCAAATCCGCAACAACCAAAGCATGATAAATATGACCCTAAAAAATAGCTTGCCAAAAATTAGTACAAGAACATGAAAAGAAGGGTAAGGTAAAGATGAAGAATGACACTAGAAAGTGGTGTGATTTCCACAAAATCCCCTGGAACAATAACGATGAATGTCTCTCAAAATAGTCATTGGTGGTTGATATCAAAGAGAAAAATATAAACCCAGATTCAAAGTCTGATTTAGAAAATAATGTGAGTATATAGATCATCGATGCAGAACCCACCACTACTGTCGTAACCGCAATAATTCAACCAGAAAAACCAATAGATCCTGAAGAGGGGGAACACCTCTTCCATTCACATATGTGGGTGAAGGGGACCTAGTTGCATTTCATTGTTGATTGCAGAAGCCAGAAGAACCTCATCTTAGAAAAGGTCATCAAATAATTGGGATTGTCGACAACCCCACACCCACAACCATACAACATCGTTTGGCTTCGCTAGTGACGAGATATTTGTGTCAACCAACAGTGTTGATTTTCATATGGAATCCATCCCTTCAAGGATGAGGTATTATGTGACGTTTCCCCACTGGATGTCTATGATGTTCTATTGGTCCAGCCATATATGTGGAAGTGCCATGTTATTTATGAGTCTTGACACTATAGTTTTATTGTTACTCTAGGGGTCATCTCTACAGGATACCATAGGTAGTTCCAACTATTTTCCCACCTAAACAGTTTCGCAAGGTAGTATCTCATACTACACAATTCAGATTCTTCACAATATGTTCAAAAGGTGAACATAAGGACAGTTCAACCACTACAGCCTTGGTCCAAGAACCTTCTATCCAACAAGAGAAGGTCCACAATATTATACAAAAGCACAGATATTCCTTCCACAGACAATCATATTAGGTAGCCCGAATCGTTAAAAAGGTCCAACCCCTCCAACAACAGGTTCTTGACAATCTTCAACAAGCTAAGAAGTGCGACTTCTCCAGGAAGGCAAGCAACTCACCAGGGTTCAGATTAAACAAACGCTTTCCCCTCTCCCCTGGGAACTCAATGAAATGGAGACATTGGCTTCTTAAGGAGGGAGGATTGATCTAGGCGGATATTCATGGCCACCAACCTATTATACTAGCTCAAAATAGAGTTTTCCACCTCGAGAGTTTTTCGGGTCTCAAAATTTTGGGGTTGTTTTGAGGCCCTAAACAACATTTTTGGGGGATTTTGGTCCGAGTTGACTAGTTTAGGCATTGGATTAGGCCAGTAAGAATGTGTTATTCTTGTCTAGACCTTTTCAATAGTGTATCGAGCACCCCAAAAGAGACTGTATGAAAACGTTACACCCCTAGGAAGTTGACGTATCAACTACCCCCATCGAGGCACACAAACCTTTTGGCTTTTCATCTTCTAGGGTCAGGGTTTTGGATTTTCCTTTCGAGCCTCATTGTAGCAATCAACTTCTTGCAAATGTGAGTAGCCATCAAATCTCTTCTTAAAGATAAGATGCCACCATTCTAGTGAATATTTCACTCTCTAGTTTTAGAGTATTTGTACATTTCTTTCATTAATAGAAATCATGAATTATTGCATTTCTCTGTTTCTGACATTATTTATGTGTATTTCGTTGTAATATCTATGATTTCATTTTGTTCTCAAAAATAATCTGGATCAACACTCGTTAAGACCTTATGTGATTCAAAAACTAACAGAGAGAGGTGTTGTGCGGTTGGAAACCTTGAATGGAGAAGTCTTGGAAGGAATGGTGAATGGAAGTCAGTTGGAACTCTATAGAGATGATCAAAAAGTTGCGTAGTAATTTGGGTTTCACCAAAACACATGTATTATAGTAGGAAATAAAAATAAGGAAAATAAAATAAAAAGTAGATATAGGGAAAAGAAAAAGAGAGTTAAAGTATCAAGCAACAAGAACGTGTGAAAAATGAATGGTCATCACACATCAGCATAGCAGTGCACCAAACTAGGAGATGAGACATAGATGATCTAGACTGCAATGTGTATAGATAAAACAAAAATGAAACAATGTGAAGTTTGAAAATGACAAGACTGTTAAAAGCATTAGAGCATGGAAATGACGGTTACACAGTGGGAGTGACAGGTCATAAAAGCATCATATAAGCCTCAAATGGGAAAATCCCCTGGAAATCATGACATATCAATAGTATGAGGGATAAATCACCTGATGGATTTTGTAATCAATATGAAATTATGGAACAACTCAGTAACCATGGTGGTGGATTAGACAAGTTAGTTAAGGTGCGATGGGACATGTATAGTAGGAATGACAAAATAAAAACATAAGAATATTGTTAAGCATAAATCATTCTTGCATATCAATGAGAGATAATAAGAGAGAAACACAGAAAACTAGAGAATAGAACCGAGCTACATCTTTCAGAGAGCACACATAGTTCCAATTCAGGAACCTGTCACCCAAGATGAATGGGAATATATCTGCTAGCAGTACCATCGGTCCCCCCGGGATGAGTAGGGAAGGACATATGATTGGAAATATTGTCGGACTGAAGTTTGTGGATCAAGACATTATCGATGAGTAACCACTTCCAGAGATGGCTAGGGAAAAATACTCATGCACTGAGAGAGTATCGAATGTAGAGGCTCACATCGCTTCCAACATAAATTTTTACGCATATTTCAACAGAATCAGTAACGGGTTTGAGGGTTATGAATGCTTTATGAAATAAAATTAGAAGGGAACAAATGAATATCGCACTAAAAGAGAAGTTTCATGGAAGATGGCTTCGCATACAATGCCCAAACTTAATCCGAAGAATTTACCAAGGGGCATAAGAGAATAGGAGGATGGTGTTGGGCTCAAGAAACCTCAATAGATTATCATCAGAGAAGATGATTACATGAAGATGAGTATTAAAAAAATTATTTCACCCAGTAGAAGTGATGGTTTTACCATGGACAACATGACCCCCAATGACATAATCCAGAATTAGGCCTCCATTAGGCGGGAAGAGGCCTTCAAGAGGGAGAAGGAAGAAACTATAAGGATTATTGTGAAGAAGCATAAGGAAAATGGGGAGAAGGCCAAGAATGTGTTCAATAAAAATGTTGAAGCTAGGTGCATGGCAAAGAAGACCCAAGCAACAGTCCAAAAGTTGTAAAAGGAAATTCCATAAGTTCCCCTAGTAGTCAAATCGACTATGGAGGAACACGTGCATATGATTGGTTAATTCATTAAGGGATTTCAAATATAGATATAATATTTAAATCTAAGGAGCATGCCAGGATCACCACTATATGTGCGACAAGGTAGAAATAGAACGACAACCACAGTAGTTGCAAACATAAAAAAGATTGAGGGAAAATGCATGAAAGTTTGTGAGGAGAATGGGTAGGTGTGGAAAGAGTTGATCGAAGACCAAGAGATGAAGGGCGTAGAGGAAAATATAATGGAATTGCAAGAACAGGAAAAATAGGAATCAGAAAGGGTGGCTATACTACCACTAATATCCTACATTTCATCCATTCTGGTTCAACGACAGTCACAAGTAGAAGTGGAGAAAATGAGGGATCAACAAAAGATCCTACAACAGAGACTAGTACCACTCTAAGAATAGGTAGTGTGGGTAATTAGAGAGTTGGATATGGTGCATGGTAGGGTCAAGCAAGAAATGATGGAAGTAGAGGACAAACTTACAAACTCGATTGCACAAGGAGAAGAGGAGATAATAGAAACATAGGCTGCAATCATCAAATATATAAAGGAGGAAACAAAAGTCTCTCAAAAAATCATTTTGGCATGGAAGAGCATGAAACGAACCTGAGTGGCTCAGGACGAGGCACAAGGGAGTGTTGGGGGCGTGTTGGACATGTAGTCTTGAAAACATTTTTTTTTAGTTTTGATAAAGTTTTGAGGAAAAATACTAAGTATATGAAAAGTGCACGAAGGAGGAAGGAAAGCTAGAGAGCAAACAACTTAGGTGCATCCAATAGGAAAAGTGTGAAGAAGGAGGAAAGTGCACAAAAGGAAGATAGTGTGCAACTCAAATAATAAAGCCAAAAGAATAAAGCAAGGAAATAAATCATAACAATATAATGACAACCTGACATTCCATAAATAGAAGACTAGCAGAAAAGAAGCACAAAGGCTGAAAAGAAAGGCATCAAACAACCAGTTGATTGAGTTGGCCATGCATTGTAATGGGATATTTTGGGATGAATAGATTAAGGATTTAAGCCCTAGATTTTGGTACAAATATGTAACAGGTTGGGATATTAGGGGTTGGTTCAACTAAGTACTATTATGATGATAGATTAGGTTATTCTATATTCTAGTAATTGTTGATTGATACTAAGTTCCATATTTCTTGAATGTAGCAATCGATGGTTGAGAAGGATGAATAAAGGAATGATTAAGATGTTACATAATCATATGTTTTATATCTTTTTTGTGTTTGATTATGAATACTCTTTGCATGCACCATAAAATAGCTTCATATGATATTTAAGTATGGTGCAATAATTCATGACTGTGACAATAACAAATACATATAGTAATATAGAACAAGACAAGTATGGGAATCTGAATCATGAGTAAGATAATAACTAAACAGAACAAAGTTATGCAAACAACATAATAAATAAGAATGAACTTAATGTTTTCCTCCCATTCCCTTACTACTATAGAATCCTGGCTCTTGCAGTCCCCATAGATACCTTGGGTGAGACTTCATCTGTGATGCTGAAAGGGTCGGTGTCTAGTAGGTTTTGTTGGTCTTAGATAAATTGAACCTTGGGTCCTACAACCCGTGCACAGAACAATGTCAATAGGTGTATTTGGATAAGTCTCCAAAGTGGTTCCCTTATAGTGTAGCTCTAAGCATGGCCCACATGCAAAGATGCTTTGAAGAAGTCATAATTTAATTTTCCACCTTTAATTTGTACCGATCAAATTGGACTGCACACTCATCAATATTGAAGTATTATTTAATGTTATTTCACGAATTCTCAATGACAAGGAGATAAATTTCTTTTTCTTCCTTTCATAGAAGAAATGATCCTAGAATATGTACTTTCTTCATACTTCTATTACAAATATCTTGTCTGGTACATAAAATGGAAGATAAACTGGCATTTCTCGAGAATAGTAAATCTCGATGACACTGTAATGTTCCATAGCTTCAAAAATTCCCTTTTTATCCAGAAAAGTTTCCACTTCTAAAGAAATTCTTGAAGTACCAATTCCAAACATGATTTTCTTAAAAGAAGAAAAAAAATGAATCATACGCTTCGTAGAAATGATACATGGCCTTTTTTTTCCACAAGGCAAGGTACCATGTATGAATTGGGTCTATCTTACAATTGACCTTTTTTTCTAAATGTGGTCCTTTAAATACATGACAATATGTGATGGGAAATATTAAATATTCAGACATGTAGAACTTCAAGTTCTTCCTAAAATTCGATAATTGGAAATATATTTCACCAGAAATAATTTTCAACTAGTCAAAAATCTCTTTCTTAAGGGTAGAAAAATATAAATATAAAAATCTAAACAAGGAGTTGTAGCAATTGATTCATGTCCAACAACCCTATGAAATATCCATGTCATTTATTGATATGGTTTTTTTAACTTACTGACTTGTATGGTTGATAAATATTTTCTCATCATTGTCCGATCTTTCAGATATTGTTGCAAAAGTTCCCAACCACTATTTCTAGATTTCATGAAATCTTTTGCTTCGTCAACTTTAAAAATCATTGTTGGTTCTGGTAGCCTGAACATTTTATTGAAATTTTAAGGTGCTAGAGAAATTGGGGATTTTCCTTGCAACTGAATAATTCTCTGATTTTTCTCGTATTTATCTATACACCACCAAACCAACTCTATAGCATAAAAAACCTTTGAAACAGAACCTACTTTAGCAATTCGTGATGTATGAATATCATTAACATCTCTTTTTGGAGGTGCCAATGTAGAATAGTATTTGTATGCTCTAAACCAATGAAAATTTGGATCTTCTCGTCTGAATTTATTAAGAGTATCTCCAAAAAATATCTCTTTCATTTTGGTCATCATTATTAAGGTGCTAATGGATTATCTATAGTCTTTTGGAACATTAATACCAAAGAAAATATTTTTACATAATATACCTTGAAGCTCTTTTTTTGAAAGGATGATTATGGAGAATTTAATTTCAATTCATTGAGAATGGTCTTGAAAATGTCACCATTAAAAATGACTCTTTGATACTTAACCACGTGTTACTTTCCATAGGATTTCATTTAATATTACTCGGAGAATGTGACAAAAAGAAACTAGGATTCACCATGGAGTGGCCGAGGTATGGATTTATAGGAATAGATAGTGGAGTAAGTCCGAACCCACGTACCCATGGTAAAAGCTCGTAAAATGACTAAGTATCGCAAAGAAGACAAATAAAGGGGAAGGAAAAATATTTCTTAAGAAATGTCATATGATATTCTCTCCCGCGATAAAGGTTGAATTGGATAAGTGTTGAAGTGTCAAGAGAGAAGTGAACTATCAATAAAAAACTAAGTATCATGAAGCTGAAGGAAGGCCTAGTCATCATGATAATCAAATGAGATGAATGAGTAAACTCTACCCGCGGTGAAAATTAGAAATCGTTCTTAGTATATTAGAAAATGTGGTTGGAGGAACAAGGCAGTGCATTTTGTTGATGACAAAATTTTTTACTTGCAAGAGAGTATGTGATGAACCCATGGAACACTTAAAATAAACTAAGTATTGGTGCATTATGGCTATGGAAAGACACAATGGTGCACTTTGGAGGAGGTAGAAGTTATAACAAGAGTCATGAACCCGCGATAAAGTGGAAAATTTTCTAAGTGTAAGAATGAGATATACAAGAGAGAGATTTATAAATGACTAGGCATATTTTAGGATCAACAACAATGCATGAGGTCGTTGACTTTGGGTGACCTTGTTCTTGGTTGGCTCTCTAGAAGACTTGACCTTCAATGACTTCCATAAGAAATAAAGTGATAGCAATGTGATATTGACACATATGAAGCATGATCTAGAAATATTGTGGCTCCTTCCAAAATACTTGATCTATGCCATGGTAGACAACATATCTAGAGGGAACTAAGGAAGAGGGCCCACAGTCACTTGTGTCTAACTAAGAGGGGATAATGGATCATACTAAGGGGGAATATTTTCCATTGTGTCATATTGGTGACCTAGGGATGGCGGTGATGGACTATTAGATTGTTGGCCATTGAAAAAAACTTTTATTTCCCTAGTAGGTAGGTTTAAAACTACTTAAGTCTGTGAGAAGGTGATGTGCAGTGATGGTGCTTTGGCCACCCCATGGTAAATAGGCACCCCATGAATATATGAAAACTCTTGTTGGGAGTCATATTCAATCATGATTATGGGAATATACTATCCTTGGTTGGGCACAAATCCATAATCATGTAATTTTCCCCCAATGGAGGAAAGGAAATGTTGGGTTACAAAATCTACTAGGTTCTCATACAAAATGTCTCTTATGGCACCATGTATCTAGCCAGACAATGTGAATATGGGTGGAGTGCTAAATGCTATAGGTATTTTATATGCATCCTAAACTGAAGGACTCATAGGCCATGGTGGAAAATATGGGGATATCTTGGATAGTGTCTTTACAAACCACAAATTTTTCTTTGGGTTGTCCCCTTGCAAAAATGTGTTAACCTCACCTATGGCCATTTATATTGGTTAATTTCTTATCATTGATTTTTTTGGACAAATGGCTTTCATTGATGTCAACAAGAAGTGTCTATAATTTATGTCAAGATATGTGATGGGTGTATTTGAAGTCTCCAAAGTGGTCCCCTTAGAGCATAGATCTAAGAATTTCCCTCATGGGAAGACTCTTTGAAGAAGTCTAGAAGAAACCCATAGGTGTGGTAATGAATCCCAAAGTTTTTTTAATAATAAGGACATTAAGGGTAGTGTAAATGTAAGTAACATGCTCATAGATGGATAATCCTCATCATGTCATTTCCAATGGTAGGTGGAACATCATGTAGTTCCTCACGATTGAGGATTTATGAGGTCATGAACTTAGAATCCCCAAAGATGGGTTAAGAAGCCTCTAAACAGTTACAAGTCAATAATGAAAGGGTAAAGTGGTTGTAACAAGAAAGTTCAAGGAAGCCTAAGGTTAAGGAAAGAGGTTACTTAAAAATACTATATATACACCACAAGGAGTCTCTCATTAGTACATTCACTTACACAATTTCATTGAATATATATCTAACTGAGAAAAATATTATTATATAATGTAACCAAGGAGTTTTGAGGTGAATTTCAGAGGGAAGATGAAATGAAGAAGGGTGAAATTCCAAGGGAGGATGAAGTCTTGTGATGATGTGTTCTAAGGTATTTTATTTAATTGTCATCTCACCATTTTCACTATAATTTGTTTTTGGAATGATTCAGATAAAGAAAATTGGAGGCTGTCGAGAAGAAATATCAAGGTACATGTGGTAAATATTTCATATTTTGGGTCATTTTATTTTTGGACATACAATTTGTGGAAGATGGGGATTTTGTCTAGTCTTGAAACTAGTATCAAACATGTGTTGTAGGTAAAACAATTGTAACTGCTTCATAGAGGATCCAAATTATATGAGACCAATAGTAGGGGAAAACTAATAGTCTTTAGTATCTTGTGTGTTATTTTCAAAATCAGATATAAAATATTGAGGATGGGGCATGCTACACATATTATCTCTCTAGAATAGGATAAAATTCATGAAGGTTTTCTATTTTCCCTATAACATTTGTTCTGCGAAGTTTCAGACCTAAAATTTTGACTAGATGGAAGAAAGATCTCAAAGTATTTATGGTTAAAATTTCATACCTTTATTCATTATAGGTAAAGAGTTATGCTTGTTTAAATTTAGGGTTTGTGACTAATACAAAACTAGTCCCGTGAGACTGAGGTAAAGTTTTATGGAGATTATATTCTCTTGTTTTTGAAGTTGAGGAAGAGCTGCAGGTCTATTATCTTGTGTATCAAGTCAACTAAATGATCATAGGTATTCTTATGTGTTATTTTTTATGCTTGTTCTTATATTTTCATGGTACATTATTCAAGCATGTCATGGTAGTGATTATGTGATGTCCCATTCCCAAGAGTAGGCCACCAGGGAGTGACTTAGTAGTCTATATGTTCCCGTAGACTATAGTCAGGCACAAACAGGGAACAAAATGGAGAAAGAAGGAGGAATTGATGGATAAACGATGAATCAAGACAAAATACTTAGGAAAAGTCACTTAAGCCTATGTCAACGAAGAATTAGAATGAAAAGGTATTAAAGGGGGACTTAATTGACAAATAAATCACTTTAGGAGGAAAAGCGCCTAGCTTAAGTGAGGTCAATGGTGAATTAGATTGGGAAAGGT
>ML790830.1:137633-153035 GCA_009831015.1 Picea engelmannii
GTAAGAAGACCTAATAGAAGCTTCCGCTTCTAGAAGGATCTTCCTCTAGATGCTTCTTTTTAGTATAAATAGGAGTCGAGGGTATGAGAACCCTAGCTTGGATATTATTGTAACAGAGCGCTGCTCGATTGGAGGTTTCCCCTCGAAGAGGCCTGTGAACATTTCTATCTGATTCAAAGTGCTATTTCTGTTGCTATTTCATATATCATTTCTGTGTATTGTGAAGATTATGCTGGATATTTTACTGTTATTCTGTCATTTCTAGCATTTTGTTTTTGTTCTGCATATTTTATATATCTGGTATCTTGCACAGAGAGTAGCAGTGGCAGTGACAAACATATCTGAGCCTCGATTGGTCATGCTATTCATAGAAGGGCTCACAGAACCCTTGAGAGGTTGGGTGAAGGCCTACCTGCCTCATACCTTGCAGGATGCCATCCGGTGCACTAGAGATTTGGTGGATTCGGTGCCAAAAACTAAACCTTTCACTAAACCCTTTGTACCACAGAGAGACAAGGATCAGAAGAATTTTCCAAGGGAATGGAAGGGCAATCCCAAGTTGGATGATGATACACGATGGGAGTTGATGAGGAAGAAGATTTTCTTCTCCTGCAGAGACCCTTGGGTCCCCAGGCATAGATGCATGGGGAAGGGACAGATCCACTATATTGAAGTGGAATCGGGCAGTGAGGAGGAGGATGAGGATATTCAGGCACAGACAGACAGTGATTCAGAGACAGAGACCACTCATGAGCTAGCGCAGCAGCCAATGAAACCTTAGATACCAGCAAGGGCCCAGCCCCAAGAGGAGGCAAAACCTCGTAGAGAGGTGAAAGGGGGAACCATAGCCACCCTTTTAGGCATACCTAGGTACAACACTCTCAGGCTCAAGGGCCTTGTACAAGGGAAACACATGACAACTTTAGTTTATGGTGGGGCCACCCACAACTTCATAAATGCATCCTTAGTAGCCAGGAGGGGGTTACACACAGAGGAGTTTGAGGGATTCCATGTGGCAGTGGATGATGGATACACGATGACATGCTTGGACATGATCCCTGACCTAGAGGTCAAACTAGGAAACTACACCATGACTGACACATTCTATGTAGTTTACCTATCAGATACGGATGTCGTGTTGGGAGTATAGTGGTTATATTCATTGGGGGAGATTGGGTTCAACTATTAGACGTTGACCATGAGCTTTAGAGATGCCAGTGGATCGAGAGTTGTGCTGAGAGGCATGTCTACAGTGGCGCCTTGAGCGGTATCGATAAAGAGGATGGAGCAAATTTTCTTTCATGGTGATGTGGCCTATGCATCAGAGTGTTGGATCACCACGCAAAAAGACTCAGAGGGTAGGGAGCAGTACCATCCACAGATCAGAGAGCTTCTGGGACGTTATGAGCCAGTATTTGGGCCGATACCACGAGGGAGACCACCAGATAGGGGTTTTGAGCACATGATTGAGTTAGAGGCAGAGGCTACACTGGTGATTACATTACCCTATAGATACCCCAAGAAATTAAGGACAGAATTGAGAAAGTAATCAAAGAATTTATCGCTATGGGGCATATCAGGCCTAACAGGAGTCATTTTTCATCTTCAATAGTATTGTTACTGAAGAAGGATGGCACATTACAGATGTGCATCGATTATAGAGCGCTCAACAAGAAAACGATCAAGAATCGTTACCCCATTCCACGCATAGATGAGATGATGGATGAGTTACATGGGGCAGTCTTCTTCACTAAGATTGATCTACATTCAGGATACCATCAGATCAACATTTGGGAGTAGGACATTGAGAAGATAGCGTTCCAATGCCATTTCAGACATTTTCAGTTTTTGTTCATGCCGTTTGGACTGACCAATGCACCAACCACTTTCCAGTCTTGCATGAACCATATCTTTAGAGGACAGTTGAGGAAGTACCTTCTGGTATTCTTCGACGATATATTGATCTACAACAAGACATGGGATGAGCATTTAGCACACTTGGGGAAGGTCTTGGATATTATGAAGGTACAGTCTTTATATGCCAAGGAATCCAAATGTGAATTTGGCAAGAGGGAACTACTATACTTAGGGCATATCATCAATGGGCAGGGAGTACAGGTTCACCAGGAAAATATCAGAGCCATTGTGGATTGGCCAACACCCAAGAATCTCATGGAGCTGAGAGGATTCTTTGGGTTATGCAGTTACTACAAGCGGTTTGTCAAGGGTTTTTCACAGTTGGGAGAACCACTCATAGGCTTGACAAAGAAGGGTGTTTTTCATTGGATAGAGGAATCACAATAGACATTCAACAAAATGAAGGAGGTTATGAGCACATTCCCTGTTCTATCCCTTCCAGACTTTTCTCAACCATTCGTCTTAGAGTGTGATGCATTAGGGGTGGGGATTGGAGCAGTCTTGATGTAGGGGGGCCACCCCATTGTGTTTGAGAGAAGGAATCTCAACGAGTTAGAGATACTCTATCCTATTTATGACAAGGAGATGCAAGCGATCATGCATTCTTTAACCAAATTCAGGCAGTATTTGGTTGGCAGCAGGTTTGTAGTGAAGACTGATCATAACAGTCTCAAGTATTTCCTTGACCAAAAAGACCTCAGCGAGAGGCAGTAGAAGTGGGTCTCAAAGATCCAAGCATTTGACTTTGATATTGAGTATGTCAAGGGAAAAAGGAATATCGTGGCGGATGCCTTGTCTAGGAGGCCAGTAGGATGTTCGATGATGGACATTTGTACAAATTGGAAAGCTCAATTGTTGGTGGAATACTCCAAAAAAAAAATTCTTGTGAGGTGATGGACGGACAAGTGATTGATGATAGATACCGATTTCTTGATGATGTCATTTTCTACAAGAACCAGATCGACTTGGTTCCAGAATCCACCCTGAAGGGGAATATTTTGAAGGTGTGTCATGATTCGCCAACAACAAGGGATCAGGGGTACTTCAAAACTTATAGGCAGATCAGGGAGAGATTCTCATGGAAGGGTCTCAAGGATGATGTGTTGAAACACATACAAGAGTGAACAACTTGTCAACAGAACAAGTCCGAGAAGGCATACCCCGCAGGGCTACTACAACCTCTACCCATTCCAGAGCAGAAATGGGAGAGCATTTCCATGAATTTCATTACAGGCCTCCCTAGAGTACAGGGAAAGGACTGTATATTTGTGGTGTTCGACAGAATGACCAAATTCACACATTTCTTCACCATACCCACAGACTACAAGGCCATACAGGTAGCAGAGTTTTTTTTCAGGGAGGTATTCCGGTTGCACGGGTTACTTAGGCAGATAGACAGTGATAGGGATGGGCGCTTCATCAACGCATTTTGGCAAGAGAATTTCAGATTTATAGGCACAGAGCTAGCCACGAGTACCAGCTACCACCCACAGACAGATGGGAAGATAGATATCATCAAAAAATGGGTGGAAGGGTATCTAAGGAACTATGTGGGGGGGCAGCAACGCACTTGGGTGAGATGGTTACATATGGGTGAGTATTACTACAACACAACTTACCATATGTCTATTAGGATGTCATCGTTCAGGGCATTGTATGGATACGATGCACCCTCCATTATAGAGACTGTGTTTGGGGACAACAAGGTCCCAGGGGCCAAGGATTGGGTGGAGGAGAGTCAAAGGATTCTTCAATCAATAAAGGAGAACTTGCAGTCATCTCAGAATCAACAGAAGATATATGCAGACCGACATACAGTTGAGCGCAATTTTGAGGTAGGGAATTTGGTTTTCCTACGATTACAGCCATACCGACAATCCTCCTTGAAGAGGAGAAGAGAAGAGAAGCTGAAGCCGAAGTTCTACAGGCCTTACAAAGTCATCAGGAGGATAGGCGAGGTGGCATACGAGCTAGAGCTACCGGAAGGTAGCAAGATTCATAACGTCTTTCACGTCTCGTGCCTTAAAAAGGTTGTGGGACAACATGTTAGCATTTCATAGGATTTTCCACCCTTGGATGAGGAGGGTCAGTTGGAACTAGTGCCAGAGGAGGTACTAGAGAAGAGAGAGCATAGATTGAGGAGCATGATCATTAGAGAGTGCTTGGTTAGATGGAAGGGTCTTCCAGTGGAGGATGCCACATGGGAGGGAGAGCATATCGTCCAACACCCAAGATTGATGTTGCTTGAGGACAACCAATCTCGGGAAGGGAGGACTGTGATGTCTCGTTCCCAAGAGTAGGCTAGCAAGGAGTGACTTAGTAGTCTATATGTTCCCGTAGACTATAGTCAGGCACAAACAGGGAACAACATGGAGAAATAAGGAGGAATTGATGGATAAATGATGAATTTAGCCAAAATACTTAGGAAAAGTCACTTAAGCCTAAGTCAATGAAGAATTATAATGAAAAGGTGTTAAACGGGGACTTAATTGAAAAATAAATCACTTTAGGAGGAAAACTGCCTAGCTTAAGTGAGTTCAATGGTGAATTAGATTGGGAAAGGTATAAAGGGAGAAATTTGACCTAATTCCTCATTATGCATTGTTATGATTTGATGTTGAGAGTTCCCAGAGGAGGAGGAGAGCCAACCTTACTGTTTTGTGGATTTCTGGAGGAAACCACCACCATTGATTGGTTTCAGTGTTGAGAGACACACCCTAGACCATAAGAGATACCATCCAGGTATTTCAACGTACTTTTCAGGAGTATCCATTGCAGAGTACGCAACTCAACCAGTGAGGGTACAAGCTAGTTTGAGGGTTTGGAGAGCTGCATGAGACCCGTATCCAGATTGCAGTTTCCTTCCAACCCATTTGAGATCTAGCTAGGGTGTTTCTATTGAACCATCTATCATCAGATTCTGACGGTGGAATATTGCAGATCGACTCATTCATCCATTTAGGGCGTAGGTCTTCTGGACAAACATTTGGTGTTGCATGCAGAGTTTCAGAGCAGATCCAGACAAATCCTTTCGACCCATTTCCTTATTTGGTGAGACGATATTTTTGAGCCATATAGCGGCAGATTCCATTGGTGGAATCCTTTTGGGCACATCCAGTGCTCGAGGAGGGTCGTAAACCCCCAGGGGTCCAGATCTAGTGCCTTAGAGACCAGATCCAAGATCCAACACTCATCCATTTCAGTCTAGAGGCCAGGGTGCTTCTATTGGAGCAGTTTTCGGTGCATTCCAATGGTCCATTATTCTGGATGAATTTTCCCAGCTGGTAGCGGTTACCATATTTCTCCGGAACTGCATATTTTTGATGATATATCCGTGCATGCATCAAATCTTCCATCATCTTCTGATCACGGGTATTTTTATGTTATTTGATTGTATTCCAGTACTGATCCATGAGATCTGAATGACGTTTATATTCTATATTTTCATTAGGCTATTGTATTTCCATGCTCGAACTATTATTTTACATGATATTGGGCAGTTGATGTTCTCTACTTTTGCATGCATCCTTTATATGTTGTTTAAACCTTAAATATGCAACATGCACATGTAATAACCAACATGCACATGCAATGACCAACATGCACATGCAATAACCCACATGCACATGCAATAACCATTAAGATCTAAAACATACAACTAAAACACATCCAGAAACCCCCAGTGTATCAGATCTGCAAGACAGAATAGTAGATCAATAGAAAATATCTCGATCGGCGGAATCGAGAATATTTCAGATTATGCATGGTACACCTTGGTGATGGTATGATACATGTTAGAGGCACATCTTGGATACTTGAAATATGGTATGGTATAGGCTATAGGACTTGGTATGGTACATGGTTTATCTACATGGTATGGTAATGGTTTTGGTATCCATGTAAGTGGATCTGGTTATATTTGGTTGATGATGGTATATCAGTGATGGTGACAATGATAGGTTGATGTGACAGTGGTATTCACAGGTTGATGTGAAAGTTATAGTGAAACTCTTGTTGATGTGACAGTGACAGTGAAAGCACTACAACAAAATAGGCCATTAGCGCCTAGTTTAGCATCGGATTTTAGTGTGTTTAAGAACATGAATTGGGTCGATGGGATGGCACAAAAATGGGTGCTAAACGATGTGTTCACTTGGGCACCAGATTTATCACCTAGTTTAGCACCCAATTTAGCTCCCTCTTTAGTGTCCGGTTTTGCTCCTTTAGCGCCTATTTTTTCTCCCTTTTTAGTGCATGTTTTTCTCTCTTTTTAGCACCCAGTTTAGCTCCCTATTTAGCGCCCAATTTTTCTCTTGATTTAGTGCCTAGTTTAGCACCTAAATTGAGATATATCTCTCTAAATAACACCTAAAATAGCTCTTGGTTTAGCTCCTAGTTTAGCGCATGGTTTATCTCCAGATGTGGCGCCTAATTTAGCTCTTGGTTTAGCTCTTGGTTTAGTGCCTACTTTAGCTCTAGGTGTAGCTCCTAGTTTATCTCCTAGTTTAGCACCTAGTTTAGCTCCTAGTTCAGCACCTAGTTTAGCTCCATGAGTGGTGCCCAATTTATCTCCTGGTTTAACTCCTAGTTTAGCGCCTAGTTTACCTCTAGGTGTGGCTCCTAATTTAGCTCCTAGTTTATCTCCTGTGTTAGCTCCTAGTTTAGCTCCTATTTTAACTCGTGGTTTAGCTCCTAGTTTAGCTCTTGGTTTAGCACTTAATTTAGCTTTGGTTTTAACATCTAGTTTAGCTCCTGGTTTATCTCTTGGTTTAGCACCTAGTTTAGCTCCTAATCATGCTTCATGTTTTTCTTCTAGTGTAGCATTGAAAATAACTTCTAGTTTGTCTTCCAAATTAACGCCAATATGTGCTTCCATAATTGCATATTTTTTTTCTTCCATAATTGCTTCCTTGTTGGCTCCATGGTTTGCTTCCTTTTAGTCCCAAGGTTTTGTTCCTTTCTAGCATCTGGTTTTTGTTCTTTTTTAGGTCCAGGGTTTTCTTCCTTTTAGTGTTGGGATTTGCTTCTTAATTAGCATCCAGTTTTTCTTCTTATTAAGTAACCAATTTAGCTTCCTACTTGAAATAGCTCCAAGTATGGCTTCAAATTTAATGTCAAGTTTTACTTCCATTTTAGAGCCACATTTTGTTTCCATTTTAACAACTCATGTTGTGTCCTTTTAGCTTCCATTTAGTAATTTAACTTTTTTTATTTCAATTTAATTAGTTAAATATATCATGCATCTTAAAAAACTTATATTATTATAGAGTAATTCATATTGCATTTGAAGTATTTTATATGATAGATTTTTATAAAGAATTTTTAGGGAACTAGACATCCATACAAACTAACAACATCATTATACTTATTAAATCTCCATCTAAATAAAATCTACAACATATAGTATATATAAAATAACAAGATAATGATTATAACATGATCATAATCTATATTTAAACTAGTCAAATATATCAATATTAGATAAGTATCATGTCAGACAACTTATATTTTTAATACTGATAATATCATCGTCATATATAACTACAACACGTGAAATTCAAATATGACAGTAGATCAATAACATGTCAGAATGATACATGGCCAACATTCAACATAATTTAAGATGATATATGTCCAAATGATATAATTCAAAATGATAAATGTCAAAATGATAAAAATTAATAACATGGTATTGCAGGTGAAAATGATACATATGGTAGTAAACATGAAAATAGGCATCATAATGATATATCCACAATGATAAATGATGGAGTCTATATGTTCAATGTCACTAGCTACTACCAACAAGTAGGTCATCATCATTATCATTATCATCATCAATGTGGTCATTATCGTCGTCATTCACAGTATCTTCTTCATTTGCCTCATCATCATCATATCTCATGTTTGTATCATACCCATTATAATCTAGATCTATCTCATGAGGATCAACTGGATCTTCTGGAAGACCCTTGTTCTACAAAAAAGAACATTCAAAATGAAAAGTTATTATTTATTTCATGCAATATGTAATTTTTTTGTTATATTTCTAATATTACAACATATGAAACAAAACCATAATCATATTACATCATATCAAAGTGCACATACCATAATAAAATTTCAAATAAGTTACAAATAAGAATTCATTCCAATGTTGTAAAACATGCAACAATTCCAATAAACGTTAGTAAAGATAATAAAAAATGTGTTATACATTTTAACTATCAATTGTAAATTCTATTAAATAACCGTAAGTTCCAACCCTCTCCATTTTGTGCTCTATATGATTATGTTTGCCTACAAAAATCCTTTGAGAGTTTATTGGTCTATATGTCTTCTTCTCTTATATTTCAGAAATTAATATTTTTCTAGGACATTTTGTCCCATTGTAATATGCTTCAAAGCTCCTTTGAGAATTAACTAGTTTATAGGTAATTTTGAATATGGTATCGATAGTCATTCAACTAGACCACATCCAAATGTCAATCCTTCCAAAGACAAAATTAAAAACATCAAGCCCTAAAAGGTTGAAAATTATGACAAAAATGTAATAAAAGGTGTCAAGGTGTATTGCCTTGCCTTTCCTTGCCATTCCATTCCATGTATTTCCATGAATTGCCTTTGCATGCCTTGCAGTGCCATGCCTTGCAGTTCCATGCCTTGCATTGCCTTTACTTTCCATGCATTTCCTTTCCTTATCATTCCATGTCATGCCTTTCCTCTCCATGCCATGCCATGTCATGCCTTTCTATGTCATTCCTTGCCTTGTCATGCCATGCATTGTCTTTCCTTGGAATTCCATGCTATGCCTTGCCTTTTTCATGCCTTTCATTGCCATGCCTTTCCTTTCCATGCCATGCCATGCCTTTTCATTCCATGTTATGCAATATCATGCCTTGATATCATATGGTATTCCTTTCCTTGCCATGCCTCTCCATACCATGGCTTGTCTTTCCACACCATGCATTTCCATATCATGTCTTGCATTATCATGCCATGCCTTGCCATGTCATACCTTGCATTTCCTTGTCTTGTCATGCCATGTATTTCATTTCCTTTCCATTCCATGTCATGTATTTGCATGCATTTCCTTGCCATGCCTTTCCTTTCCATGCAATGCCATGCCTTGCCTTGCCATGCCATTCCATGTCTTGCCTTCCCATGCCATGACATTACATGCCATCCCATGCCTTGCTATTGTATGGTATGCCTTTCCATGCAATATGCCCCTCTATACCATGCCTTGTAATTTCTTTCCTTGTCTTTCCATATGATGCCATACTTTTCCATGCCATGCCATGTCTTTCCTTTGCATGCCTTTCCTTTCCATGCAATATTCCCCTCCATACCATGCCTTGCAATGTCTTGGCTTGTATTTCCATACCATGCCATACTTTTCCATGTCATGCCATGGCTTTCCTTTGCATGCATTTCCTTTCCATGCCATGCCATGTGTTTCCATGTCATTCCATTCAATTTCATGCCATGCCTTGATATCATATGATATTCCTTTCCATGCCATGCCCCTCCATACCATGCCTTTCAATGCCATGCCTTGCATTCACTTTCCATGACTTGTCTTTCCATACCATGCATTTCCATATCATACCTTTCCTTTTCATGCTATGTCATTCCTTGCCTTTGCATGCCTTGTAGATAGAGCACCCGTCACTCCCAGGTTCCATGCCTCATGAGTGGATGGACAATGTGGTCACATATTCCATTACTAAACAAGCTTGCAACATCTCATGGAACTAAAAATTCTTGCTCCATTATGTTTTTATGCCATGGGGAGGAATTGGCCAAGAGTGTCTAAAATGGTTCGGGATACGACTTGCACTTGGGCATAAAAATAAAACCAAGACTTGGATTTTGGAACCATCATCTCCATTGGATTCCTGACAAAATATTTTAGCTAGAGCACCGTCACTCTTGGGTGCCATGTCTTAGAAGTTGCTTTACTCATTGATTTAGAGAACTAGGGTTTTCCTCAGTTTGAAGCAATGCAACATTTAGATTTATGGGTCCAATTTATGAAACCATGCCTTAGGATCATATGGATAATGTTTTCACCTATTCCATGCCTAAAAAGTCTTGCAGCATCTCATGGAACTCAAAAATGTTGATCTATTAGGTTTTTATGCCCTGAGGAGGAATTGGACAAGAGCCCCCGAAATGGTTTGGGATGCGACTTGAAACTGGGAATATAACAAAAAATGAGACCCGGATGGAGAAACCGTCATCTCTGTTGGATTCCTAGGATATGATTTCAGCTAGACCACCCCTCACTCTCGGGTCCCATGCCTTGGAAGTTTTTTTTTTTATTGATTTGGAGTACTAGGGTTTTTCTTAGTAAGAAGCAATGTAACATTTGTATTTAGGGGTCTAATTTATGAAGCCATGCCTCATGAGTTTATGAAAAATGTTGTCACCTAGTCCAGGCCTAAACAAGCTTGCATAATCTCACAGAACTCAAAAATGTTTCTCCGTTAGGATTTTATGTCATTAGGAGGAATTGGTCAAGAGTCCCTGAAATGGTTTGGGATGCAACTTGCAACTGGGCATAAAATGAAAATCAAGACTCAGATTGAGGAATCGTTGACTCCAATGGATTACTGGAATAGGATTTCATCTAGAGAACCCCTCACTCCTGGGTTCCATTCCTCTAAAGTTTCTTTCCTCGTTGATTTTGAGAACTAGTGTTTTGCTCAATTTAAAGCAATGAAACATTTGAATTAAGGGGTCCAATTTATGAAACCGTTCCTCGGGAGAGGATGGAAAATGTGGTCACCTATTCCATGCCTAAACAAGCTTGCATCATCTCATAAAACTCAAAAATGCTGCTCCATTAGCTTTTTATGCCTTGAGGAAGAATTGGCCAAGAGTCTCCGAAATGGTTTGGGATGCAACCTGCAACTGAGCATATAATGAAAAACAAGACTTGGATTGAGGAACCATTGTATACGTTGGATTCATGGCATAGTATTTTAGCTAGAGCACCCCTCACTCCTGGGTCCAATCCCTCATAAGTTTTTTTTTTCATCGATTTTGAGAATTAGGGTTTTGCTCAGTAAGAGGCAATGCAACATTTGGATTTAGGGGTCCAATTTATGAAACCATGCCTCGGGAGAGGATGGAAAATTTTATCACATATTCCATGCATAAACAAGCTTGCAACATCTCACAAAACTCAAAAATGTTTCTCTATTAGGTTTTTATGCCTTGAGGAGAAATTGGCCAAGAGTCCCTGAAATGGTTTGGGATGCGACTTGCAACTGGGAATATAACAAAAAAAGAGATTCTAATTGAGGAAATGTTGTCTTCATTTGATTCTTAGCATAGGATTTCAACTAGATCACCCCTCACTGACGGGTCCAATCCCTCGAAAGTTGTTTTTTTCATCGATTACGAGAACAAGTGTTTTTCTCAGTTTTAAGTAATGCAACATTTGGATTTAGGGGGTTCAATTTATGAAACCATGCCTTCGGAGTGGATGGAAAATGTGGTCACCTTTTCCATTCCTAAAAAAATATTGCAACATCCTATGGAATGCAAAAATAATACTCTATTAGGATTTTATGCCCTAAGGAGGAATTGGCGAAGAGTCCCCGAAATGGTTTGGGATACAACTTGCAACTAGACATAAAATGAAAACCGAGTCTCGAATTGAGGAACCATTGAATCCAATGGATTACTGGGATAATATTTCAACTAGAACACCCCTCACTCCCATGTTCCATTCCTCAAAAGTTGTTTTACTCGTTGATTTCGAGAACTAGTGTTTTTCTCAGTTTGAAACAATGCAACATTTGGATTAAGGGGTCCAATTTATGAAACCGTTCCTCGAAAGCATATGGAAAATGTGGTAACCTATTCCATTCCTAAACAATCTTGCAACATCTCATGGAACTCAAAAATTTTTCTCTATTAGGATTTTATGCCCTGGGGAGGAATTGGCCAAGAGTCCCCGAAATGCTTTGGGATGCGACTTGAAATTGAGCATATAAAAAAAATCGAGACTCATATTGAGAAAACATCATCTCTGTTGGATTCTTATCATATGATTTCAGCTATATCACCCCTCACGCCCTGGTCCAATCCCTCGAAAGTTGGTTTTTTCATCGATTTTGAGAACTACAGTTTTTCTCAATAAGAACTAATGCAACATTTGGATTTAGGGGTAAAATTTATGAAACTATGCCTCGGGAAAGGATCGACAGTGTGGTCACATATTCCATTCCTAAAAAATCCTGCAGCATCTCACAAAACTCAAAAATGTTTCTCTGTTAGGTTTTCATGCCCCGAGGAGGAATTGGCGAAGAGTCCCTGAAATGGTTTTTGATGCAACATGCAACTGGGAATAAAATGAAAAACGAGACACGGATTGAGAAACCCTTGAATCCGATGGATTACTGGGATAATATTTCATATAGATCACCCCTCACTCCCAGGTTCCATGCCTCGTAAGTTGCTTTACTCATTGATTTCTAGAACTAGTGTTTTGCTCAGTTTGAAGCAATGCAACATTTGGATTAAGGGTTCCAATTTATGAAACCATCCCTCGAGAGTGGATGGATAATGTGGTCGCCTAGTCCATGCCTAAAAAATATTGGATCATCTCATGGAACTAAAAAATATTTCTCCATTAGGGTTTTATTCCCTGGGGAGGAATTGGCCAAGAGTCCCCAAAATAGTTTGGTATGTGATTTGCAATTGGGCATATAACTAATATCTAGATTCGGATTCAGGGAAATATGGTATTGGTATGGTATTGGTATGCATGACATTGCCAATGCATACCATTTCCATGCAATGGTATGAAATGGTGTTGGTATTGGTATGCAATGGTATGGTATTGGTATGGTATTCGTATTGGTTTGGTATGGGATTGTTATTGGTATTGGTATGGTAGGGAATGGTATGCAATGGTGTTGGTATTGGTATGCAATGTTATTGTATTAGTATGGTATTGGTATGGTATGGTATTGGTATTGCTATGGTATTGGTATGGTATAGTATTGGTATGGTATTGACATTCTCCACTTTAGTTCTTCAATTGAATTCCTACCTAAGCCACCCACTCCACTAGCATGCCCTTAGACTCCATCTCCTCTAGAAATATCTTTGATTCTTTCCTACTAGCACCACATATCACACTTGACAATGATACCTTGGACCACTCTTATGATCATTGATATTTCAACCACATGGATTCTTGTTTAATATTTTGAGGATACAAACACTTCCATGATTTTAATTACTCTTGATAAACCTAATAAGATTTTTGAATTGATGTTTCATAGATGCATGGATTTGAACCAGGGATGATTTTAAGGATGGAAATTTATTTTGAAATGTAGAAACCTTGGCGAATCTTACTAATCCTTCATATGCCAACTATAAATGTTTGGCGATATTTTTGTAAAAATATTCAAATTTATAATGATTTTAGATAGTTTTTATAAAATTTTGGCGATTTGTAAGGTAAAATAATTTTATTCTGTAGAATTTGGGCGAATCATTTTTAAAATAACGAATCTCATTTTTGGAAAAACCAGGGAAAATTAGCCCATGAGAGAAATTTAGCCCCTAAAATCATCCCTGAAATTTTGAACTAGATATTGATATTTTGGTACCTTTGCATCATTTAGTTATCCATGGTTGGCTTAGCAAAAATGTAGCAATTTTTATCACACCTATTGACTTCAACGTTATTTTTAGGTGCAATTATGTATGGTATGGTATGGTATTGGTTTTGGTATTGGTATGGTATGATATAGTATGGTATTGGTATTGGTATGGTAATGGTATTGTTATTGATATGGTATTGGTATTGGTATTGGTATTGGAAGTTTGTTATGCTACTCAGTTTGGAATTTATGCCCCCAAACAAAATTGGCCACAGATTCATTTATGACACCTTTTTATTTACTCCTCCTTGGCGGTTTTTTATCTTCCTTTGTTTTTGCATGTTTGTTGGTGTCATTGGTTGTGGATTTGACAAACTTGATGGATTTTTTGTTTCTTGGCAGACCACTACTTGATCCCTCTTCATAACCCAAACCATTTTTCAAATTTGGATTCCTTTGCTGATTTAGAATGATGGCTAATCCTTCTCAGGCTTTGATACTTGACATATTTTGGCAATACAATGCTTGAAACTTCTCCAACTCTTTTCTAGTTTTCACTACTTCTTCTTCTAGAGATTCACATCTTGCCTTCTTTTTTGATAATTGTTGTTTCAAAATGTATTCGATTTTCTTTGCCTCTTATAATTCCACTTTTAGCAGGGCAAAGTCTTCATCAATTTTTTTGCTTCCTTTTTTGAACTGTATCAACAATTGCTTTTGCTTTCTCTTCTTAAGTCTGAGTCTGTCAATCTCTTTCAAAGCATTGATCAGTTCTCCTTCCAATTCAACCACTGCTTCTTCATCATTAGAATCAATTCCCATGATTTTATTATCATAATCCTTTTTGGCCATAAGCATGAAGTCATTTACCTTATCTTCACAGGAAGAGACAATATCTATGTCTTTTGAAGAGTCAACATTGTTTACACACAAACTTTTCTTTTTATCAAATCTTTTGGATCTGTACTTCTCTTCACCTTCAGAGTTCTACTCCTTCTTCTTGTCTGAACACTTAGATTCAAAGTGACCTATCTTTCCACAGTTAAAATATTTGAAGGGAAACTTGCCTGATCCTTTCTTTAGTCTTCTCACAAATTTTTCTTCAATTTCATCAGGCTCAGAATCCTCATTCATATCTTCTTTAAATGATGCTTCTCTAGTGGTTGATTTATCTTTACTAATCCTCATTTCATAAGCAGTTAGAGCTCCTAGGAGTTGATCAATAGACAGAGTCTTGAGATCATTCAGTTCTTCTATTGCAGAAACTTTTGGATTGAATCTATCAGGTAGAGATATTAAGATCTTTTGAAGTAATAATACATCTTCAATCTTCTCACCAAGACCTTTCATGGCATTCATAAGATCCTCAAATCTTATGAAAAAATTATTAATTATATCATCCTCATTCATATTTAGTTGTTCAAACTGTAATCTATAGGTTTGAAGTTTGTCATCCTTTACCTTCTCATTACCTTCATAACTACTAATGAGTTTGTCCCACATTGCTTTGGCAGATTCTAGGTGCATAACTTTTACAAATTTTGGTTCTGCAAGCCCATTTAGAATAACATTCATAGCCTTAGCATTGAAGATGAATTATAGCTTGTCATCCTTATTAGCTAGTACAACTAGCTTTACATAACCAGTCTCTACCAAATCCCATACATCTGCACCTAAATCCATTATGTAGGTTCTCATCCTAACTTTCCAGAAGCCAAAGTTTATTCCAATTAATAAGGGGGCCTTATTGGTTGAATTTCCTCCATGGAAAGTCATGCTTAGTCTCTAGGATATACCCTTAAATAAAGAGAACTTGCTCTAATACCAATTGTTGGACAACTAAGAGGGGGGG
>ML790830.1:153104-188753 GCA_009831015.1 Picea engelmannii
ATCTTTACAAAGAACTCAATGAAAATCACAGTAATGCAGGGAGGTAAGCAATAGAATATTCAACATCAATAACACACATGAAATATATAGAGACAAATATTTCCTGAGGAAACCCATAAAGTGAAAAACCTCTTCTTCTTGATATGATAAGTAATATTTATTTTTTGTACATTATCATTCTTATGAGAACCAACTCATTTTGAGGCTACCACCTCTATTTTGGAAGCTGCAACTTGCTGAGAGCACCAACTCTCTGCTTTCTCTAACACCCACTAGAAGGAATAACCAACTCCCTGGTTTCTCTAGCACCCACTAGAAGGAAGCACCAACTCCCTGATTTCTATAGCACCCACTAGAAGGAATAACCAACTTCCTAAGTGTTCCATCACCAACTGGATGGAAGTACCAACTTCCAGTCACACAGGCACCGACCTGTATAACAGAGAACAATAGTTCTCCCTTGCACCAGCCTACCACACTGGTTTTTCTGGATGCAACCATATGGAAGATACAAATCCTTGTTTTCAAGCACCCACTTGAAACTCTGAGAACAACAGTGCTCCCTAGCACCTACCTACCACCCTGAAATATAAATATTTGTTAATGAAAATTATACAGTGATACATTAATTGACAATGGATTATCAGTCTCATCATTGTTATGCTACATTGTTCTTCTCTTTCTGCATCAGTGTCTTCCTTTTTTCATCACCTTTCACTTTCTGTTCTTCTACATTTTATGCCCTGTGCAACATTTCCCTTCTCTGTGTTATGCCTCTTTTTTGCGCTTCAACTCCTTCACATAGCATGCTTCTACCCACATGAATCACACTCAACAGTAACACCAATCTCTTCTTTGTACTGCATTTTTATACTCTTTGTGGAGCTTCTGCATACTTCATGCCGCGCCTCTTCACTACATCACAGTTCTCACTACCGGTCATTCACTTCATCTGATCCTCTCAACTTCATGTCTACCCCGCTGAATACATTTCACTTATTTGTTTTGCATCTTTATGTCATGTTGAGTCCTCTTCTTGATCATCATGGAAACTCTTCGTCATCCCTGGCGGTTAGTTCCATGCGTTCATCATCATTGGGCGTTATACTGAGATTCCTTAGCTTCTCTGGAAATCAAGACTCTTTGTATTCTCTTTCAGTTACAACCAGTCAACTATGGATTCTTTGGCTTCTAAGCCCCTTCCTTCACGTGACCACTAACGGTGACCAAACGCCTATTCAAAAGGTGTTTCCCGATCTCTGTTTAGTGAGCGCTAGATATTTTTCACTATATGACCTTGGGATATGAATTTCATGTGACCACATGATTGCAAGTGCATCCATATGTGGTTTGAGGGAAACCCATTTTTCACCCCGTAATTCACTATGAGCCTCCACACGTCCTTTCTCCAAAACCATGGTTTCAATTGCGGCCCGTTCATGAAAAATTAAGGCTCAAGCATGTTCTGGCCCTGCAATGGAGGATGAACATCGATATCATGATATTGACAGTGCCTTTGAATGGACGGTTTAGATCTTTCTTCTTAATTCTGTGCACCAGATCTCTCCTTCCTCCATCAATGAATGAGGTTTCCTTCGCGATTCGGGCTCTAGGAGTTTCAACTCTCAAACCCTATTTTTGTTGACTGGATATATTTCAGAATGGAAGATCTGTTGATATCTATCCTCTTCAATTGATGGCTCTTCCTTCTTTCCTTTTTCCATGCACAATCCTTGGTCTCACGATCTAACGATGTGTGTCCCTCTCGGATCAACGGTTGAGATCTCCTTTAGGTCTCCGGACTTTGGAGATTTCAATTCTCAACCTCCACTTCCTCAGAACACTTATAGCCAGAGCCCACAGATTCCTACCATGTGTCTTCCTCAAATCAATGGTCCTCGTTCACTTTGGGACTTCGACACTTCGACAATCTCAAACCTTTCTCCTTCGCATTTTCCCAGAAATGACAATCTACTGACGCGTGTCCTCTTTAATCCAATGACTATATTCTTCTCTGGGACTTCGGCCTTCAGGACTTCAGGTCTTTGGGAGAGTACTGGTCGTAAAACTCCCAAAGAAAAACTCTTGGAGTGACGTAACTCTTGTGTCACTCGATGACGTGTCGTGAGCTGAGCAACTACCACGTGTCACTCAGATTTGTGATTTCCACATACCTGAAATGTTGAATCAACTTGACATTTGTCATTGTTTGATTGTGCCATGTGTCCTTGTTGATGTAGTCTTCCACATGTACTTCCTGACGTGTTCTGCTGACGTGGTCTGCCTCATGTCCTTGAGGACAATATTTGCTGACATAATCTATTGACGTAGATCTCCCTAATCTAATGATCATTGTCTAATCTCCAGATACAATGGTTGATGGAACTTCGCATTTTTTGGATTTCAAATCTCAAACTTTCCTGTGTAAACTCCTCACATATCTATATCCAAAGTGAATTTTTTTCGTTTGATCAGGATCTTGGATCGATGACTCAATATTTCTGCGATGCAACTTTGCTAGCTTATCCTGTCCTTCCACTTGAAATTGATCCGATCGCTATGATTAATGCGAATTCACATGTAGGGTGTTTGAATGTGAGCCAATCCTGAGTCTTCCAACTCCCAATATCTGAAATACTCTAGATCAACATCCCACATACCTCTATGATCTGACGGTCTAGATCTTACCAGGACTTTGCATTTCACGATGTTGGAGGACTACTCACCTCCCTTCTCCCGACTCCTGATTTTTTGAAACTTACTCCAGATCAACAACCCTCAACATTCCTCAATCCAACGGTCTATATCAACTTGTGAAATCAAACATCACGAGTTCCTACAACTCTTACCTTTGACTTTTCTAGTTCGTGAATCAACAAAATGTTGATCTCTCGCCACATGTCCTCTGGATCCAACAGTTCAAATATCATTGCGATTTCTCATTTCACAGATTTGGAGGATGGCTCTCAACCATTATCTCCTTCACAGTTATACTGGATCCGATGTTTGTTGGTCCTATGTGTTCATATCCAACGGATCGGATCTATACTTCTCCTCTGTGCTTCCTCTAGTCACTGGACTCTGATCTAACGAACATCGGGTATTTGGGATCGGTGATCCAAAAACCACTATCGCTCCTCCTCCTGACCTTACCCACCCTTCTGACTTGGAAGAATTTCTAAGTGTCAAAGTTTCTGATGAGTCCTGATGAATTGAGTTGGCTCATCTGCATCTTCCCAAAATACTTATGGTGCCCATCTAGCACATTCTGCCTCTCTCATCTTTTGGTCTCTCTATCTTTGGTTCGTTGTTATTCTTTCTTGTAAACATGCCATCTTCACTTTTGTTCTTGCCATGAATGCTCTACCTGTAAACATGCCAACAATCTCCCCCTTTAACATTGATGGCAACCCTGAAGGGCTACACTATTATTCTCAGATATCCAACTGTAGCAGTCCACACCTTTTCTCCCCCTTTGACATCAATGTCAAAGAAAACATGCTCCCCCTGAGTTGTTGTAGTACTTTACGGAGGTATAAGATATCCAACCAACACAAATTCCCCTTGACATGATGGAATGTTAAGCCCTAATATTGGCTCATTACCCCTTAATTGGGGCATATTATATTAGTACTATTATTTTATTTATGTTGTCTTTAGGCCATTAGTTGTAATTATACCTCCTAGTCTCCTATATATACCAAGGAGACATTTTCATTTTGAATCATCTTGTACTTGAACATTTAAGTGGGGTAAAAGGAGGTTGCCTCCTCGAAAAGGATTATTATCTGAAATTATTTCTTTTTCAAGGCACCGAGTACTTTTTATGAGGTTTTTCTATGCTATATTGATATTTGGTTCTTAACATATGGTATCAGAGCTCAAGGTCTTGGGGTTTCGCTGCTACATCTGAGATAACTTGGAATTTTTGCTATAACACTTTTTATACAACATTTCAGAAGGAACGTCTTGGAGGATATTTATTATATGGATCAATGTACGTTGGGTTCAAAATTCAGCTCCTAAGTCCATATAATTTCAGAGATAGAGCCTGTACAAGATAGGGCTCTAGAATCATCCTGAACTGAGTCATTGCAGAATTTTTTCTATAAATTTTTTTTTGTAATGTTTCAGACCCTGAAATATAGAGGATATTTACAAAAGTTAGAAAGGTATTTGTGTTAAAAATTTCAGCTTCTGGGTCATCTTAAATTTGTATATACACCCTGTGTAAGATAGGGTATCTGACTAGTCCTATTGACTAGTATCAAGAAGGTGTTCCAGGTAAAAAAATCATAACTTCTTCCTAGAGTATCCAAATTGAGTGGGACTGGTTTCATTGGATCATGGATAGTTTGTAGTATTTTTGGTGTGATTTTTAGAATTTTGTATCAATTATTTTGTGCGGGGCACGCTATACAAGTGAGATCTCCTAGAAGGGACAAAAATCGGCAAGTTGTGGGGAAGTTACCGTAAATTCCACTTGGCACATCCAATTTTGATCAGACCTGTGGAATTGCAGAGAAGAAATATTAGAGAACTACATAAAAGAAAGTGCCATACCCAGAAGGGCCAAAATTTGGGAGATACAACAAAAGAAATATTGTCTAGCCGAACCACCTCAAAATCAAGGTTCAAAAGTGATACTTGGCCAACATGCCACCAAAAAAGGGAACTTCTACACCAAATAAGCCTCCATAAAATCCTACTTGGACTCTTGATAAAGGTGAATAAATGTGTAGGGACATAAATGAACTACAAAATAAGATGGATTCAATGGAAGGTATTTTGGATACTAAGATGGATGGTTTAAAAGGGGAGATCATGGAAGTATTGAAAAATTTTGTAACAGAGAAGACACCTGAAAGTGAAAATGCATCCCATGAAATTCATGATGAGGACACAAGGAAGGTGAATCAAGAATGGAGAAACTCCTACTTTGGTTTGAAGACCAACCACGTTATTAAGATTGATATGAGGAAGTTTGATGGAAAGGACCCAATCACATGGATACTTCAGATGGAGCAATTATTTGATCTCCATAATGTGCCACATACACAAAAGGTACGAATTGCTTCTTTATATTTAGAACCTAATCAATTTGTATGGTATCGATGGCTTCGTTCTCTCAAATCACTCGTTACTTGGACAATTTTCATGGAAGAAATGATAGCACACTATGAGGATACAAGGAGCAATACCTTCTTTAGCCAATTAATAAATCTCAAGCAAAAGGGTTCAGTTACCAAGCACATTGAGAACTTCCAACGATTGAATATAAAGGTAATCGGTATTCCATATGAGCACTTTATTGATGTATTCATAGGAACTTTAAAGGATCACATTCAACATGAGGTTCGCCTTTGGGAACCCAAATCATTGGAGAATGCATTTAAGGTGGCAAAAAATGTTAAAAGTAAAAATATGGCTATGGCTACTAGAAGGACCAATCCTAACATCTATAGAGAGAACAATGATCCTTCTTCTAAAACACCTCAACCTACAAGGTTGACACCTCAACAATTGGAGGAAAGAAAAGAAAAAGGTTTATGCTTTAATTGTGACAACAAGTATAGTAAGGGAAATAAGTGTGGTGAGAAGAAATTATTCTACACAGATTGTGAAGAGGAAGAAGAAGAAGAACAAGACCCATCTCAAGATGAAAACATAGAAGAAATTTTGTCTGAAGAGTTGAATCCAACGATATCGTCTAATGCATTGGCTGGAATTATCACTCCTCAAACCCTCAAGATTGAAGGATACATCAAAAAGAAAAAGGTAATAGTCCTAACTGATTATGGCAGTACTCATAATTTCATTCAGTATAAATTAGCCAAAGATCTCAATTGCTTTGTATATCCAGCGCCAGAGTTTCAAGTAATGATTTCAGATGGAGGAACTATAAATTGCTTAGGAAAATGCAATAAGATCAATCTTACTATGGGGGAATATGTAATGAATAGTCCAATGATTGTTGTACCCATGGGTGGTTGTTATAACCCTAAATTGCACCACACATGCTTACCTGGCATCAGGCCAACTCATATCCCTTCTTTACCAAAACTGTACTGAACAACTCTTTGAAAATCCTCTTGTGTAAAGGCTCACACGCCCTAACCCATTACTGCATGCATGTACATGTTGGCTGACTCACAACAACCCGCGTGTACCTACCAAAGCACGAAAAAAGGAAAGTTGCTGATGGAACAAAAAGATATGGGTCAGTTAACTGAAACTCCTGGCCATGCATGGCCGAGGGTTCATCCAAAACCCTAACTCCTTCTAGCCTATAAAAGAAGGGGTAGGGGTACCATTTGGAGGAGGAAAAAATATAGCGAAGAAACTCTACCCATTTACGTAATCCATTGTCCCAACCATTTAGCCTTTCCTCATGCCAAAGGAGATTTAACGCAAAGCAGTTGAAGGACAAAAGAAGAGGAGCCCAGGATCAGGTTCAAGGAGCGGTGGCCAGTCTCATATTTTGTAAGTTGATTCACTTTACGTAATAAAAAGAATGCTTTTCCCATCCCAATTCATGAGCTGTCTATGATTCGATTGGTTTATGTTTGATTTCCAACCATTGAGTATAGAAGTAGCGTGCATGCATAGTTGTTGTTTGTCTTGAGTACTGCAGGTCATCTTTGGAAGGAGAAACACAAACAAGTAATCGAGCACAACGAAGGATCTACATCGAATGTTGATAATAAGGTAGGTGGTCCTTTTCCATGCATTTACTAAGAAAAAGGGGTTTAAATCTTGGGATGTAGGTAAACAAGTAGTTTATATTCGGTCAAATTTGCATGCAAAGTCAGACCCTAATTTGCTAGTCCATAGCATGTTTTCCTGAACAACAATGGTGTAGATGTTGTACTAGGAATTCAATGGTTACAATCATTAGGAATATTGGATTTTAATTCTAAAGAACTTGTCATGAAATTTTCATTGGAAGGAAAAGAAATTGAGTTAAGAGGTATCTCAGGGAAACCTAGTAAGGTGATAAGCTCTAACGACATGACAAAATTATTGAAAAAGGGGCATCAAGGAATTATTACACAGTTATGCTCACTATATGTTCAAACATCTAAGCCATCTATTCCTCAAGATCTCCAAAGTATCAATGATAAGCATTCTAAAGTATTTGAAGATTTTCCCAAAGGTCTTCCACCCACTTGAAATCATGATCATGAAATTCACCTAATTCCTGGGAGTGTTCCTCCTAACATCAGGCCATGCAGATACCCTTACGCCTAGAAGAGTGAAATTCAGTGCATGGTTGAAGAAATGTTAGAGGTTGACATTATTAGACCTAGCCAAAGTTCTTACTCTGCAGCAGTGGTAATGGTATTCAAGAAAGATAGCTCATGGTGTATGTGTCCATATTATAGAGAGCTCAACAAGATCACTATTAAAGATAAGTTTCCCATTCTCGTCATTGATGAATTGTTAGATGAACTACATAAAGAAATCTATTTCACAAAATTGGGTCTCCATTCAGGGTATCATCAGATCAGAATGAAGGAAGAAGATATCCCAAAAACAACATTCTGAACTCATGAATGTCATTATGAATTTTTGGTCATGCCTTTTGGCCTTACAAATGCACCTTTCACATTCCAAGGGTTGATGAATTCCATTTTCAATCCCTTCCTTCAAAAATTTGTGTTAGTATTTTTTGATGATATACTAATCTATAGCAATTCTTGGGAGGATCATGTTGACAAGGTGCTACAACTACTAAAGGAGCAACAACTATACGCCAAACCATCCAAATGTTTCTTTGGAGTAAAGGAGGTAGAGTATTTGGGTCATATTGTATCTCATGGAGGTGTCAAGGTAGACCCTAAAAAGATTAAGGCCATGATGGACTGGCCAATTCCCAAAACATTAAAGAATCTTAGAGGATTTTTAGGTTTGACAGGTTACTACTGCAAGTTTGTTCGAAACTATGGAAGAAAAGCAACACCTTTAACGACACTAACTAAGAAGGATGAATTTTCATGGACTCCAGAGGCAACTAAATATTTTGAATGACTTAAAGAGGTGATGTGTAAAGCTCATGTCTTGACCACTCCAGACTTCACAAAAACCTTTATTGTGGAATGTGATGCCTCGGGAAATGGAATTGGTGTTGTCCTAATGCAAGAAGGAAGGCCCCTGGCTTTTGAAAGTCGACCACTCAAGGGAAAGGACTTACACAAACCCATTTATGAGAAAGAAATGATGGCAATAATACATGCACTGAATAAATGACATCCTTACCTAATAGGTAGGCACTTTAAGGTCAAAATAGATCATGATGGTCTTAAATACTTCTTGGAACAAAGACTATCTTCAAAAGAACAACAAAAATGGGTAACCAAGATATTAGGTTATGATTTTGAAATCGTCTATAAAAAGGGGGAACAAAATTTTTTGGCAGATGCACTATCAAGAAAGGATGAAGATGTTGAGGCCTTTGTCTATGTTATCTTGATCATCCAACCCAATTGGATAATAGAAGCAAGGGATGAATGGAGGAATGAAGAAAAAGTGTGGACTCTCATTCAAAGGTTGCAACAGGATTCTAGTGCATCAGATACATTTACATGGAAAAATGATTCACTATGGTACAAGGATCGCTTATATTTATGTAAGAACTCCCAACTCAAACAAAAGTTACTATTGGAATTGCACACCTCTCCTGTAAGAGGGCACTCGAGATATTTGAAAACCTACCATAGAGTCAAGAAGGATTTTTTTTGGGATGGCCTTAAAACCGATGTTCAAAGGTTTGTGGCAGAATGTTTGGTTTGCTAACAAAATAAGGTGGAAACAATTAAGACCCCAGGTCTTTTACAACCATTATCCATCCCAAGTTAGTGCTGGGAGGAGGTTTCCATGGATTTCATCAGAAGGTTACCAAAGTATGAAGGAAAGAGTCTCATCATGGTGATTGTTGATTGACAGACCAAGTACACACACTTTTGTGCACTCTCTCATCCCTTCAAAGCTAGTACAATTGCCACCTCATTCATGGAGACAGTTCAAAAGCTACATGGAAACCCAAAGATTATTGTAAGTGACAGAGATCCCATCTTCACTGGACATTTTTGGATAGAATTATTTTCTTGTTTGGGTACTCAATTGGCTCATACCCATCCTATCATCCTCAATCTGATGGACAAACCGAGATAGTGAACAAATGTCTGGAAGGCTACCTTCGTTGCTTTGTCTCTGATAAACAAGCACAATGGTTCAAATGGTTACCCTTGGGAGAATGGTGCTATAAAAATTCCTTTCATACTGCAACAAAAATGACACCATTTATGGCACTTTATGGATACCACCCTACTTCCATCACTTCTTCTCTAAAAGAAAAATCTAAGGTTCAAGCAGTGGAAGATCATATCGAGAATCAACAACAAGTTCTCCAAATCTTAAAGGACAACCTGACCATGGCACAAAATCACATGAAACAACAAGCAGATCAACATCGTAGTGAAAGAAGTTTTGAAGTAGGGGATTGGGTATTTTTAAGACTATAACCATACAAGAAGATGTCCCTCAAGCAAGCCAAGAAGGATAATAAATTATCACCAAAGTACTATGGCCCTTATAAGGTGTTGCAAAAGATTGGTACTATGGCATACAAATTGGAGTTGCCTTCATCTTCATGAGTACACCCAGTTTTCCATGTTTCATGCTTAGAGAAGGTTATAGGCGACAAGATCCCAGTTCAAACTATATTGCCAGAACTTGACGATGAAGGAAAAATCATATTGGAGCCTGAAGTCATCACTGACACAATAATTCACCAGTTGAGGAATAGATCCATTTCAGAGTATCTCATTAAATGGAGGAAACTACCGGCTGAAGGTTCCACTTGGGAAGATGAGTCTTTTATACAGAAGCATCCAGAGTTACTCAAGCATTGCGGACAACACTTGTCTCAAGGGGAGGGGCATGTTAAGCCCCAATATTGGCTCATTACCCCTTAATTGGGGCATATTATATTAGTATTGTTATTTTATTTATGTCGACTTTAGGCCATTAGTTGTAATTATACCTCCTAGCCTCCTATATATACCAAGGAGACATTTTCATTTTGAATCATCTTGTACTTGAACATTTAAGTGGGGTAAAAGGAGATTGCCCCCTCAAAGAGGCTTATTATCTGAAATTATCTCTTTTTCAAGTCATTGAGTACTTTTTATGAGGTTTTTCTATGCTATATTGATATTTGGTTCTTAACATGGTCTCTCTTATTTGAGTCCTACAGAGTATTTGTCTCTAAACCAAAGTCTTCTCCTTCTAATTCTTGGACCTATTCATCTCCAACTTCAGTTGTGTCCTTTGTAGCATACTCAATATTACTTACCTCTCTTACTGGGACTCCTTCATCAACATTTTCTTGTCATAACTGAATGACTCCCCCTGTCACTCTTCTCTCTATGCTTCTGATTGTTCTCCCCCTTTATTTCTAAAACGTTAAATTTCCCTGACAAGGTCTCTCCTCTTGTTATCTCTATAGGATGTCACGTAGATAATTTTGTACATCAGAATGTTGTTGTTTCGTATGTCATTTTCCTACTGGAACACTGCACAATTGTAGCTCATTTTTTTTCAAACAACCCTTGGATCAACCCATTGATTCTCATCGATCTCTGACCAGATGTATCCGTCTTTATCCAAGATGCTTATTTACTGTACATTCATTTTTATTCCATGAAACCTACAATCCAAGGCTTTTATGACCATATTCATCACAAGAAAAAACCATTACAAACACTCTCATACCTGCTTTGACTCATCCATGAAGGCGTCTCTCTTCTAAACTTTCTTTTAGGTGTATGAGTAGCTTCTGGATGTCTTCCTTGATCTGATCTTCTAAATATTGTAGTATTGCTTTCATTATTTGAAAATGAAGAACCTGAGTCATACCTACTTTCCCTTTTTACAAATGAAGGACCTATGTCAAACTTGTCTTCACCCTTTACAAATGAAGGACTTGCATCATGTTTCTTAGGAGTATCGATTTCTTCCTTGTTGTATCCAAGACCATATTTGTCATTTGGTGATCTCTGACTATCCAAGATCTCATCCAAGATCATGGAACTATTCAAGAAATTGATTTGGGTGTTTGACTTCTCAACATTCTTTATAATATTCACAACTTCTACTTCCATCTTATGACATGATTCTTCTTCTCCTTCTTCCATGGGATAAATGTTAACATAACATTCTTTTATTTCATCTGAGTATTCTTGTTTTCTTGTAGGGGAGGGTTCAATATCAACATTATTATTTGTCCTTATGCTTTTAATTATACACAAAGACTTGTACTTGTCTCCATTCATGTGCTTGGAACATCCATTGTCTATATACTAGAGGTCTTTTTGTTTTTGAGCTGAAATTACTAGACCACATTTTTCACTATCTTTCTTTTTCCATGCATTGGCATTTCTACCTAAGGGTTTTATCCTTAGATCTGCTTTGTAATTCTTCAGATGGTAGTTTTCATATTCGTGGCCGAAGTTATGAAAGTTATAACATTCGACCTCATTTTTCAAAAGGTCAAAGTGATTGGTTCAACTTTGTCTACTCATTGGTTGTTCATTATTTCTTGACCTCCTCAGTTGCATGTCTTTAAACTTAGTTTGACAATTTGCAACATGTGGTTGTTTTTTACTTGGCTATCTCATTCTTTGTTGTGGTAGATATTTATTCCTAGAGTGTCTTGATTGCTCATGTATAAATCTTAAGGAACAATTTACAGCTTTGTGGCCAAAATTAGAACAATAGAAACAATATCCATAGAAAAAATCTGTGTACCTGGAAAATGGTTGTCTTCTTTGAGCAGGTTGATTTCTTCCATGTTGATGATTTCCTTAAGAAGAGGGTGTATTATTTATTTTTTCTATAGATTCATTTATGGAACCTTTTTCTTTACTCCTCCTTGGTGGTTGATTATCCTCCTTTGTTTTTGCAGGTTTGTTGTTGTCATTGGTTGTGAATTTGACAAAGTTGATGGATTTTTTGTTGCTTGGATGACCACTACTTGATCCCTCTTCATAACCCAAACTAGTTTTCAACTTTGGATTTATTTGCTGATTCAGAATGATGGATAATCCTTCCGAGGCTTTGATACTTGACAGATTCTGGCGATACAAGGCTTGAAACTTCTCCAACTCTTTTCTAGTTGTCACTACTTCTTCTTCTAGAGCTTCACATCCTGCCTTCTTATTTGTTAACTGTTGTTTCAGAATGTATTCGATTTTATTTTCCTCTTATAATTCCACTTTTAGCCGGGCAAAGCCTTCATAATTCTTTTTAGTGCCTTTCTTGAAATGTATCCACAATTGTTTTTTCTTTCTCTTCTTAAGTCTGAGTCTGTCAATCTCTTCCAAAGAGTTGATCAATTGTCCTTCCATGTCAACCACTCCTTCTTCATCATTAGCATCACTTCCTATTCTTTTATTATCATAATAGTCTTTGGCCATAAGCATCAATTCATTTACCTTATCTTTGCAAGACGAGTCACTATCTACGTCTTCTGAAGAGTCATCATTGTTTACACATAAATGTTTATTTTTATCAAATATTTTGGATTTGTACTTCTCTTCACCTTCAGAGTTTTATTCCTTCTTCTTATGTGGACACTTAGATGCAAAGTGACCTATCTTTCCATAGTTAAAAACATTTGAAGGGCAACTTGGCTTGATACTTGCCTGATCCTTTCTTTAGTCTTCTCACAAATTTTTCTTCAATTTCATCAAGCTCAGAATCCTCATTCTTATCTTCTTTAAATGATGCTTATCTAGTGGTAGATTTATCTTTACTAATCCTCATTTCATAAGCAGTTAGATTTCCTAGGAGTTGATCAATAGACATAGTCTTAAGATCATTCAGTTCTTCTATTGTAGAAAATTTTGGATTGAATGTATCAGGCATAGATCTTAAGATATTTTGAACTAATAATGCATCTTCAATCTTCTCACCAAGACCTTTCATGGCATTCACAAGCTCCTCAACTCTTAAGAAAAATTTATTAACTATCTCATCCTCTTTCATCTTTAGTTGTTCAAACTGTAATCTATAGGTTTCAATCTTATCATTCTTTACCTTCTCATTACCTTCATAACTGGTAATGTGTTTGTCCCACATTTCTTTGGCATATTCTAAGTGTATAACTTTTACAAATTCTACTTTTGCAAGACCACTCAGAAAGCATTCATAGCCTTAGTGTTGAAGCTGAATTGCTTGTCATCCTTATTATCTAGTACAACTAGATTTACATAACCAGTCTCTACCACATCCCAGACATCTGCACCTAAATCCATTATGTAGATTCTCATCCTAACTTTCCAGAAGCAAAAGTTTGTTCCAATAGACCAAAATTTTCCATTATGCTTATTTTAAAGTCTTTACAAAGCACTTAATGACAATCAAAATAATGCAGGGAGGTAAGCAATAGAATATTCAACATCAATCACACACATGAAATATACAGAGACAGATATTTCCTGAGGAAACCCATATTGGGAAAAACCTCTTCTTCTTGATATGATAAGTAATCTTTATTTTTTGTACATTATCATTCTTATGAGAACCAACTCATTGTGAGGCTACCTCCTCTATTTTGAAAACTATAGCTTGCTGAGAGCACGAACTCTTTGGTTTCTCTAGCACCCACTAGAAGGAATCGCCAACTCCCTGGTTTCTCTAGAAACCACTAGAAGGATGCACCAACTCCCTAAGTGTTCCAACACCAACTAGATGGAAGCACCAACTTCCAGTCACATAGGCACCGAACTGTATAACATAGAACAATAGTTCTCCCTTGCAACACCCTGGTTTTTCTAGCTACAACCAGATGGAAGCTACAGCTCCCTGTGTTAAAGCACCCACTTGAAACTATGAGGAAAACATTCCTCCCTAGCACCTCCCTATTATTGGTGATTTAAAATGTCAACATAATTTCACCCGCAAGGTGTTGCTAAAGCCTATTATTATATAAGACTAAATAATGCTAGTAGGTGGGACCCCTTGAACTTTTGAAGATTAGATCTATTCATTTTCAATGTTATGATGATGTGCTACAAAGGTTTACACAGTTGAGGAGAATATGGTTGCCATTGATATGAGTTAATATTTGAGATGTTGTTCCTTCATGATACTACAGCCTGCTATTCATATATGGTATTTGTTCTTCTCGCACCTGCACAACAAACATGTTAGTAAAATTACATGAAGGGTAGTTTTGAAGAAGGAAAAGTATTACAACGAGTGCAAAGGGACCTATTTCTCTATACTACATGTATAATATATTAGTTGATTATAGTTAGACCCTAGCTAACAAGGAAATGTCTATGAAATTATGTTAAATTGCATTTTTATATGCATATGGGGGGGATTTTGGTGGTGCATTTGGAAAGGTGATAATGCAATGGTTATGCATTGGTTAATGGAATCGGTAGTTGATATACATATGTTATGAACATCAGTGGCTCATGGAAGTAATGGCTTTGTGATTTTATATAGGCCATATGTATGGTGATTATGCTGTGCTTCAGGTTGATTTTTATCATGCTATTAGTGATGATTATATACATGATCTCTTAGGTTGCATAGTGGTCGAGCGATTTATTTGAGTTATATTGGGAATATGAATATGGGTGGTGCATTTGGAAAAGTAATAATGTGAATGGTTGAATTGTTATATGGAACTTCGATTATGCTATGGTTTAAATGTGTTGATATTCTCGATGCATGGGTTGATTAACGATGTTAATGGGGGGCTCGTTGGCATGTACTGCTGAGTAAATGAGATGTGGGTGGAGGTGACGTGCATTTACTGCATGTCACCTTTATTCTTCTCATTGGCCACCACCCAAGTCGGACTATTGTTTGATCTCATTGTTGTGTTAATGCTCTAGATGTTTTGTAGGGTGAAACCGCTCAACCACCTCTCGTCTTAAGGATTTCGATTAACAGGTATGTCTCTTTTGGCCATTCTTGACTTCACTCTAGTTATGAAATGATTTTGGATCAGTCGTATGGGTTTGTTTTTGTCCTAAGTGCTCCAACTGTGTAGGATTTTGATTTTGAATGGAAAATGGATGGTTCTTCCGTGATAGTTTTAAGTTCATTGAAGTTGTTAGCTTTCCTGGGTGATAATTATTTGTTATCACTACGTTTTGGTTGAAGGGTTTTGTTTAAATCATGTTTGGATGGTTGCCTTCATGATTCTTGGTTTTAACTAGAACCATCTTGTTGGCACAGGGGTAGACCCAGGGTTCAATGCTACAAGAGCGCACCAACAAAGACCTAACTACCAGCCCTTTCAACAACAAGTGCGAAGAAGATGAAGTCTCACTCGAGGTAGAGGCAGGGGTGGTTGTGGGACTCAAATGTTTGCAACCTTAGCTAGGACACAGATATGTGATTATATCTCTTATATAGCACTTAGAATCAATTATCCATCAATATTCATTCCTTATTATACTTCGCAGATAACACAGAGAATCACAGTAGTCACTTAGATCTAAGGTAACTTAGAACTTAGAAACAATAAACAAGTCAGATCCAGTAGTTCAACACTAAGTATCTTCATACATATCAGATCTACTATGTATACCTATCTAATAAGCATAAAGCATAAATATATCCCTCTAAATATATCAAAGCACTTAGAAAAAGCAGAGATAAGCACAACAAGTCAAGGCACAAAGCATAACACACAGATTTACGTGGTTCACCCCCACCCTGAGGCTACGTCCACCAACTCTTCTTTTATATTATTGTCAGCCAATCGGTTACAAGCACAAATACGTAGAAACCCTTACTTTGCATAGGATAGAAGATCTGTGTAGCCCTCTAGATCCTTCTTCCTTTCCTTTCAGCACAAAACCTTCTATATCTTCACATAGGGACTTGGACTAAGATCTACAAGTCTATACAAAATGCACAAATCTTTGGATCACACAAATCCCTTCTTGTCACTTAGCCTATATCACATATATACAATACAATCCCTCCCTCTCTACTAGATTCCTATATGTCTATTTATACATACAAAATGGGCCTAAGCATGGGTAAACCCACAGGCCGACATCCCTTTCCCATTACATATTCCCAAAACCCAAAAAGGGACTCGAAAGTGGGTCGAGATCCCTTAATCTCTGATTTGTCTAGCACTCCATACTCGACAGGCTGTCGAAGTCCCAAAAATGGTCAAATATGACCAAGTAACTTCAAGACTTGATCAAGGGCCAACATGCCCCCAACACTCACCCATGACTTGTCCCGAGTCACTCCGGTCTAAGCAATTCCACCTCGAATGCCTCGATCTTGGATCAAGATGCTTCGACCTGCTACAATGATACTTCTTCTTGCTTAGTGAACTCCTGAATGAGTGTGTCATTGACTGGTCCTTATAGATGTTGTTCTGCTACAGTCACAACTTGTTCAAGTTCTACTCCTTGGCTTTCAATTTCAGTGAACAGTTGGCATGCCTTCTCTTGAACTGGTTGAAGTCGTTGAGAGACTTCCATCACTTTGGTCTAGATCAAGTGGATCTGTTGTTGGCTCATGCGTTTCACTGGAAACCTCTTCATTCTCTCGACTAGTGAAAAGGCCTTTAGCTGCACCTGTAACGTATCTGCATGTTTCTTTGATTCTTGAAGCTATGACTCCAATGCTTGTAACGCTGGATTCTCTGTGAGGTTTTCATACATCTGATATCTCCTAGAGATCAAGTGTTTGTACTCAAAGGTAAGAGTTTTCATTATGCCAGCTGTGTTTTGAGCAGTTTCCTCTCTTAGGTTTGTGATTTCTTGAGGGTTCTCGGGAACAGTACGAAGTTCCAGGTTTGTGATGTGTTGCTGAAGATGTTGGATCACTTCTTCGATTTGTGCCACCTACTATAGAATTTGTTCTTCAGCTTTCACATCTATGATGGTCATAGAGAAAAGTGCTCTGCTGACCAATTCCTTTACTTCTAGCTACTTTGCGATCAACTTCTCCTTGCTTTATTGTAGCTCTTCTTTCTTGCTATCCCACTATGCTTGAAGAGAAAGTTTTTATCGTTCGACAACACTGTGCTACTCGACAAGTAATCCCTGTACCTATGTCAAATTCTGGATGGCTTGTGTTGTCTCTTCCTGAGCTCGTCGAAGGCGAGCTTCAACTTTATCGTCGATCTGGTGCAATTGGGTTGGATCATCTCTTGGTTCTACTATTCCTGATGTCAGAGGCACAGTGGAGACTACGCGGCTAGACTGGAGTGCCTACTACACTCCTTGGAGTTCAATATCAATATGATTATACATATTCTACTGCTTCACCTCCTACTTCTCTAATACCTCCTGTGAAGCATCATTCACAGCTGTAATGATGAAATTAAAATCATCCAATGTGAGGGTAGTCCACATCTTGGTTACAGGGGTTCTAGGTTTCTTCTGGGAGGAATATTTTGAAGGTGAAACCTTCCTTTTATTCAACGAGTCTTCTTCATCCCTAGGCTTTGGTACTTCACCTTTCTGTTGTTCAATTTGTACACCTTCGATATCTTCTCCATCACCCCCTTTGTCTGGTGAAATGGATGCAGTCCTCATAGATTTGATGTATACATCATGAACCTCTTGAGGCTTCTTCATCCTTCTTGGTTTGGGTGTATCCTGCGCAGCTTATGGGCTATCTACATCGAACAACTCCACAAGGTTGGCTGGAATAAGGAGGTTCGTCAACCATTCCTTAGTGATTTCTTCTAATTATTCCTTTGTTATCTTGTAATATGACTGTAACTATTGCTTGTTCTCATCAACGTGTGTTATTATATAAATGAAGTGGTGGTCTGTGCTGAACTTCATTAAGGGATGAAACCCATGGAGGGTATTCGGGGTCATCCGGGGCTCGGACTGGATGGATTGTTTCAACTGGTTGTAGTATGTATGGAATATTTCATTGGACTGTCACTGCTTGTTCATATCATTAGAGTACCATAGCATATAGAACTTCATGGACAGAGGTTCAAAAGACTTGATGTCAGGGAAGGTCTCACCTTCCGACATTTCCCATGCAATGAATGCGATTAGGATGAGAAGCCAGCTAAAGTGGAACTCATTCCCTTGGTCTTGTGCTTCTCTGCAATCAAGCTCCACCTGGTTTACAAGGTACTGCGCCCAATTCATCTGTAGTCCCTCCGTGCACTTTCTTGTGAGGTCAACTATGAATCCAATTGCTTGGCTAGGATGGTTCTTGCAAAATATCTTGCCTACTATCAACTGACATGTGAGGTGCACTGCGCCATTTTGGATAGAGCTTACCTTGTAACCTCTCATTCCCTTCTTGACATCGCCATAAGTCTCTTTGATTCTCTGTGCTAATGCTTGATCTGAGGTCTTTCCACAGTAAAAATGTTTTGGTTTAGGGCCCTGTATCCTTAGCCCTATGATCTGATTGATCAAGTTCAGATCCACAATGATGGTACGGTTCAACCATAAGTAACCTCTGTGATAGCACGATAGTAGTAGGTTCGTCAACCATTCCTTAGTGATTTATTCTAATTATTCCTCTGTTATCTTGTAATATGACTGCAACTATTGCTTGTTCTCATCAGCGTGTGTTATTATATAAATGAAGTGGTGGTCTGTGCTGAACTTCATTAAGGGCTGAAACCCATGGAGGGTATTCGGGGTCATCCGAGGCTCGGACTGGATGGATTGTTTCAACTAGTTGTAGTATGTATGGAAGATTTCATTGGACTGTCACTGCTTGTTCATATCATTAGAGTACCATAGCATATAGAACTTCATGGACAGAGGTTCGAAAGGCTTGATGTCAGGGAAGGTATCACCTTCCGACATTTCCCATGCAATGAATGTGATTAGGATGAAAAGCCAGCTAAAGTGGAACTCATGCCCTTGGTCTTGCGCTTCTCTGCAATCAAGCTCCACCTGGTTTACAAGGTACTGCACCCAATTCATCTGTAGTCCCTCCGTGCACTTTCTTATGAGGTCAACTATGAATCCAATCACTTGCCTAGGCTAGTTCTTGCAAAATATCTTGCCTACTATCAACTGACATGTGAGGTGCACTGTGCCATTTTGGATAGAGGTTACCTTGTAACCTCTCATTCCCTTATTGACATCGCCATAAGTCTCTTTGATTCTTTGTGATAATGATTGATCTGAGGTCTTTCCACAATAAAAATGTTTTGGTTCAGGGCCCTGTATCCTTAGCCCTATGATCTGATTGATCAAGGTCAGATCCACAGCGATGGTACGGTTCAACCATAAGTAACCTCTGTGATAGCACGACAGTAGTAACTTTACACATGCATTCACCTCCTGATGTCATTCAAAGTGCAAGATCTTCATCACATTGAGAACTATTGACTGTGCGAGGTTCTGGGTCCATGGCTGTGGGATAATCTTTGAATTTTTTCCTTTAGTCTTGGTCAGATACTTGTGCGGGACGAGCATGTTGTAAGACTTCCTATCACCAAGGTTGAATTTATTGAACTTCAACGCTGCAAGCTTATCCTGGTCGTCTTGAATTGCGCGTATCCCTTTTGGGAGGTATGTCATGACAAAATCATAGTCAAAATCTCTGGGCACACTGTTTTGGTTGATGGCACTGCTTAGAGGGGTTAGGTAGTCAGGTAGAAATCTCGAAATCAACTTGGCATTCGCAATGTCGTCTCTGTGATTTGTTCTTGTCTCTGTCACAATTATGGAAGTTCCTACTCCGTGAGTAGTCAATGGGGAAGCTTGGACCCCTCATGTTGATGATTCTTTCACACCTGCAAAGATCCTTCTTTCTGACATTATTTTCTCGGTCCTGAGATGAGTGAGTACTTCCTTTGTAGATTCTTCAAGTAAGCTAAGCTCTTTGGACATACGCGCTCGAGATAAATTATCGGGGTCACAATGATCTCAGAAACTGGTTAAGAATGAACAACAAGGGTGCGATGATCACTGTGTACACTTGCTAGTATGTGGGATTCAAATTCTCAGTTGGAAAAAGTGTTCTTCGGTCATGGCGCGATGAGATAAATAGGCGATCTTGGCAACGGTTTGCTTTGCAATGGGTATGAGCCTCATTAATTCATGTTCTGTCTATTATGGTGTGGTCCTATGGTCTAGTGATGAGCCATCAATGATTTTCGATCCGTTCAGAGCGGAATTCAAATGGATATATCAGCCTCTAATGGCTATATTTCTTTGCCACAACAAAGTGGCCTATGTCGTTGTTCTGATATCTCAGTGAAGTTCAAATTATGCAAGTTTTCCTTCTGCGAGGTACCCTCGAGAACTTGTTGTAACCTTTCAATCTTAGCCTTCTTCTTACTCAGATTTCCAGCCTTCTTCCCTGTGAGCTTCGTCTCGGTGGTTCTTTTCTCATTCTGATTCTTATTTTCCTTGGACATAGTCACTTCATGCTATTGAGATTCTTTCCTAAGACTCAGGGGTACTACTTCTTCTATATCTGAGACAGATACTTCAATCTTCTATGAGTCCTCTAATGTTCTTGTAGTTTTGATATCTGGGCTTCTAGTGTCAAATAGCTTTGATTTGTTCTCCTACTCTTCAATCAACTACGTGATCCTTCTGGTCATGAAATATTTTATCTCTTGTCTTTGTTGTTGTAATACCTTTTCTTCTTCCTTCTTTCTGTCTTGATCTCTCTCAATCCAAGGTTTTCCAAGTAACATAGTAAACGGGGCGCTATCCTCAATAAAATTGATAATCTCAAAATCTTCTTCTATCGAAGTTCCATTGACATTCATAGATATCTGAGTGAGCCTTCCACATAGGTTCACCAATTTTCCTCTGAATAGTCCTATTCCTTCTAATGAAGGGGTCATATCAAGCTTCCCTATTGCTTCCCAAGTTCTTTCTGGCATAATGTTCATCGGTGTTTCTTCATCAAGGATAGATTCAATGTCGAAGTCTCCTATTCTTGCTTCAATGCATTATTTTTCTTTAAAGATATTTGGTAGCCTAACATGTCGGTGATCGTTCAAGGTGTCTTTCATCTGCAACAATATCTTCTCTGATTCTTGTTGGGGTTCTACTATTTCTGGATCTTCCTTAGGGTTTTCTTCATTCAAATTCATTCTTTCAAGCTTAGCAATCATTCTAGGGCAATCCAATACTTCATGGTCCAAAGATTTTCAACAAAGGCAACTAGGTATTCCACCATGGAATTCCTTAGCTAGATATCCCGGTCGTCTACAACTGTAACATAAGTTTAATCCTCTCTTCCTTTTAAATGATCCCCAACTTCTTCTATACTATGCACTAGGATCATGGTAGCTAGTCTGCAAAAAATTCTTTCTAGGATCTTGTTAAGCCCTAATATTGGCTCATTACCCCTTAATTGGGGCATATTACATTAGTAATGTTATTTTAATTATGTCGAATTTATTCCATTAGTTGTAATTATACCTCCTATTCTCCTATATATACCAAGGAGACATTTTCATTTGGAATCATCTTGGAATTGTAAATTTATGTGGGCATAAGGAGGTTTCCCCCTCGAAGAGGCTTATTATCTAAATTTCTCTCTTTTTCAAGGCATTGAGTACTTATTCTGAGGTTTTTCTATGCTATATTGATATTTGTTTCTTAACATATGGTATCAAAGAACTACAAAAAATAAATTTTCATACCAAGAAGGGACGAAACTTTGGAGATATAGCAGAAGAAATATTGTCTAGCAGAACCACCTCGAAATCATGATCATGAAATTCACCTAATTCATGGGAGTGTTCCTCTTAACATCAAGCCATACAGAAACCCTTATGCCCAGAAGAGTGAAATTGAGTGCCTGGTTGAAGAAATGTTAGAGGTTGGTATTATTAGACCTAGCCAAAGTTCTTACTCTGCACCAGTGGTAATGGTATTCAATAAAGATAGCTCATGGTGTATGTGTCCAGATTATAGAGAGCTCAACAAGATCACTATTAAAGATAAGTTTCCTATTCCTGTCATTGATGAATTGTTAGATGAACTACATGGAGCAATCTATTTCACAAAATTGTATCTTCATTTAGGGTATCATCAAATTAGAATGAAGGAAGAAGATATCCCAAAAACAACATTCCGAACTCATGAAGGCCATTATGAATTTTTGGTCATGCCTTTTGGCCTTACAAATGCACCTTCCACATTACAAGGGTTGATGAATTCCATTTTCAAGACCTTCCTTCAAAAATGTGTGTTAGTATTTTTTGATGATATACTAATCTATAGAAAGTCTTGGGAGGATCATGTGCGACATGTTGACAAGGTGATACAACTACTAAAGGAGAAACAAATATATTCCAAACCATCCAAATGTTTCTTTGGAGTGAAGAAGGTAGAGTATTGGGGTCATATTGTATCTCATGAAAGTGTTAAGGTAGACCCTAACAAGATTAAGGCTATGATGGAATGGTCGATTCCCAAAACATTGAAGAATCTTAGAGGATTTTTGGGTTTGACAGGTTACTACCGCAAGTTTGTTAGGCACTATGGAAGAATAGCAGAACCTTTAATGACACTAACTAAGAAGGATGCATTTTCATGGACTCCAAAGGAAGCTAAAGCTATTGAACAACTGAAAGAGGTGATGTGTAAAGCTCATGTCTTGACCACTCTAGACTTCACAAAAACCTTTATTGTGGAATGTGATGCCTCAGGAAATGGAATTGGTGTCGTCCTAATGAAAGACGGAAGGCCCTTAGATTTTGAAAGTCGACCACTCAAGGGAAATGACTTACACAAACCCATTTATGAGAAGTAAATGATGGAAATACTACATGCAATGAAGAAATGGCATCCTTACCTAATAGGTAGGCACTTCAAGGTCAAAACAAATCATGATAGTCTTAAATACTTCTTGGAACAAAGACTGTCTTCAAAAGAACAACAAAAATGGGTAACCAAGATATTGGGTTATGATTTTGAAATCGTCTATAAAAGGGGGAAGAAAAATGTTGTGGCATATGCACTCTCAAGAAAGGATGAAGATGTTGAGGCCTTTCTCTGTGCTATATCGATCATCCAACCCGATTGGATAATAGAAGCAAGGGATGAATGGAAGAGTGATGAAAAAGTGTGGAATCTCATTCAAAGGTTGCAACAGGATTCCACTGCATCAGATACATTTACATGGAAAAATGATTCACTATGGTAGAAAGATCACTTATATTTATGTAAGAACTCCCAACTCAAACAAAAGGTATTATTGGAATTGCACACCTCTCCAGTAGTAGGAAACTCAATATTTTTGAAAACCTACCATAGAATCAAGAAGTTTTTTTGGGGGGATGGCCTTAAAAGTGATGTTCAAAGGTTTGTGGCAGAATGTTTGGTTTTCCAACAAAATAAGGTGGAAACAATTAATACCCTAGATCTTTTACAACTGTTAGCCATCCCAAGTCAGTGCTAGGAGGAGGTTTCCATGGATTTCATCACAGGGTTATCGAAGTCTGAAGGAAAGAGTGTCATCATGGTGATTGTTGATAGACTGACCAAGTACACACACTTTTTTGCACTCTCTCATCCCTTCAAAACTAGTACAGTTGCCACCGCATTCATGGAGATAGTTCAAAAGCTACATGGAAGCCCAAAGATTATTGTAAGTGATAGAGATCCCATGTTCACTGGAAATTTTTGGACATAATTATTTTCTTATTTGGGTACTCAATTGACTCATAGCTCATCCTATCATCCTCAATCTGATGGAAAAACCGAGATAGTGAAAAAATGTCTAGAAGGATACCTTAATTGCTTTGTCTCTGATAAACAAACACAATGGTTCAAATGGTTACCCTTGGCAGAATGGTGGTATAACAGTTCCTTTCATACTGCAACAAAAATGACACCATTTATGACACTCTATGGATACCACCCTCCTTCCATCACTTCTTCTCTAAAATAAAAATCTAAGGTTCAAGCAGTGGAAGATCACATCGAGCATCAACAACAAATTCTCCAAATCTTAAAGGACAACCTGACCATGGCAAAAAATCACATGAAACAACAAGCAGATCAACATCGTAGTGAAAGAAGTTTTGAAGTAGGGGATTGGTTGTTTTTAAGACTACAACCATACAAACAGATGTCCCTCAATCAAGCCATAAAGGATAATAAATTATCACCAAAGTATTATGGCCCTTATAAGGTGTTGTAAATGATTGGTACTATGGCATACAAATTGGAGTTGTCTACATCTTCACGAGTACACCTAGTTTTCCATGTTTCATGCTTAAAGAAGGTTATAGGCGAAAAGAGACCAGTTCAAACTATATTTCTAGAACTTGACGAGGAAGGAAAAATCATATTGGAGCCTGAAGCCATCATTGACACAAGAGTTCACCAGCTAAGGAATAGGTCCATTCCAGAGTATCTCATTAAATGGAGGAAACTATCGATTGAAGATTCCACTTGGGAAGATGAGTCTTTTATACAGAAGCATCCAAAGTTACTCAAGCGTTTCATACAACACTTGTCTCAAGGGGAGGGGAATGTTAAGCCCTAATATTTCCTCATTACCCCTTAATTGGGGCATATTACATTAGTAATGTTATTTTATTTATGTCGGATTTATTCCATTAGTTGTAATTATACCTTCTAGTCTCCTATATATACCAGGGAGACATTTTCATTTGGAATCATCTTGGAATTGTACATTTATGTGGGAATAAGGAGGTTTCCCCTTCGAAGAGGCTTATTATCTGAATTTCTCTCTTTTTCAAGGCATTGAGTACTTATTCTGAGGTTTTTCTATGCTATATTGATATTTGGTTCTTAACAGATCTTGCATCCATTTGTTAGTCCAAACATTCTTTCTATGCATAGGTATAAAATATCTATCACTAGTCTTATCAGATCTATTCATATCAAGCTTTCTTTCATCTATCAGAGCCCTAGTTTTCAAGCTAGGATAGAATCTATCAAACATACCTAGATCCATACTCTAGAAACAAAAAATTTCACTTATTTTACTTCTATAGAGCACAAAGATTCCAGATCTAAGACCTTTTAACTATTCTTACCTTTATTAGAGCACAGAATTTACAGATCTTACTTCTTTTATGCAGATCTGACCTCTCTTCTTCAGAAACTTCCACTTTTACCTTTCTTAGAGCACAAAGCATTCAGATCTTGATTCTTTTTTTCAGATCTATCCTTCCTTTATTTAACATAGATATTTTCAGATCAAGTGGATTACTGCGCACTAGGGAACAGATCCATGCACAGAGCTTCTACAGTTTCAGGACGAATCTTTGCACAAATATTCTTCTTCCTTAATTCCCAGCAATCATAGTTTCAGGTCCCGGAAACAGAACCATTTGTTGGAATAGGGGTAGACCTAGGGTTCAGTGCTACAAGAGCGCACCAACAAATCCCTAACTATCGGCCCTTTCGGCAACACCTGCGAAGCAGATGAAGTCTCACCCAAGGTAGAGGCAGGGGTGGTTGCAGGAATCAAATTTCTGCAACCATAGTTGGGACATAGATATATGATTATATCACTTATAGATAACTTAGCATCGATTATCCATCAATATGCAGTCCTTATTATACTTCGCAGATAGCACAAAGCATCGTAGTAGTCACTTAGATCTAAGGTAACTTAGCACGTAGCAATAGTAAACAGGTCATATCCAATGGTTCAACACTAAGTATCTTCATACATATCAGATCTACTATGTATACCTATCTAATAAGTAGAAAGAATAAATATATCCCTCTAAATATATCAAATCACTTAACAAAAGAAGAGATAAGCACAATAAGTCAAGGCACAAAGCATAACACACAGATTTATGTGGTTCACGCCCACCTTGGGGCTACATCCAACAACTCTTCTTCTATATTATCATCAACCAATTGGTTACAAGCACAAAGTCGTAGAAACCCTTACTTCACATAGGACAGAAGATCTACGCAGCCCACTAGATCCTTCTTCCTTTCCTTTTAGCACAAAGCCTTCTATATCTTCACACAGGGACTTGCACTAAGCTCTACAAGTATATACAAAATGCACAAAGATATCGATCACACTGATCCCTTCTTGGCACTTAACCTATATCACATAGATACAATACAATCCCTCCCTCTCTACTAGATGCATATATGTTTATTTATACATACAAAATGGGCCTAAGCATGGGTAAACCCACGGGCCGACATCCCTTTCCCATTACGTATTCTCAAAACCCAAAAAGGGACCCGAAAGTGGGTCTATATCCCTTGATCTCTGCTTCTTCTGACACTCCATATTTGACAGGCTGCCAAAGTCCCAAAAATGGTCAAATATGGCCAAGTAACTTCAAAACTTGGTCAAGGGTCAACACCTGTTTTCCTGTTTCGGCCCTATCAAGGAACTATCTCCCATTCGCAAGAGAAACATAGTCCTCCTTGAGAGTACACTTTTGGCCTCGAAGTTTCACCGTAGTTAGTTATGTTACTCCTATGAAGGCCACTGTGCAAATCCCTAGCCTTCTAGACTGGAGTTGCATAGGGAGACTGTCGAGTCTGCGAAGTTGTTTCCAGTTATTGTGGTCTATTACTTTGAATACAAGCTCATCCATTGGTCATATATCAGTCGTGTTGGTATGGATTTTTGTCACTTCCTCTATGATAATAGCGTGAACCTTACATTGCCAATTTGCACTTCTAAAGTTCACAGTCACCCGCCTGATGTCAAAGAACTCAGTTGTTTTTAATGGAAGGGCCTCTTCCTATTTTGATTAGATTCGTGGGTATACACAGCTACCATGGCTTGTTCGGTTGATTGATTTTTTGCCATAGTGGTGAATTGTTGGTTGATGTACAGTCACTAGTTTTTCACTTATGGTGATTTGGTCGATCGCTGACATTGGCCACGAATGCATAGGGCTTCTCACACGGGTCGCATTTTGTGTATGGTGTTTTTCAAATGAAACATGGGGCATGATAACTATGGTTTCCATGGGGCCAAATGATAATTGAACTGGATAACTATAGAAGGAATATCCATGACATCCTTGTCTTGTTGGTTGAATAGGCTTGAGTGCACACAACTTGATTGAATCATGGTGTGACTTAAACGAACCAACCATTTATTAATGCACACAGCCTCAGCATGATATGTTGAGTTATTATCATGAATGTGTGTTTGTTGTGATAAGTGGAAATGTTGCATTGTGGAGTTTGGTTAGTTGCACTCTGTGTGTAGTAAGGATAGTTTGTTTTTATACTCAGTGATACCCTTAGAGTTTTAAGCATGCTATTTATTGCAATTGAACACTTTTGATGACAATTGTGTTGGATATTTGGCTCGGCTTTTAAGTCACATTGAGTTGTTTTGTTTTGCAGTGGTATGGATACATTGCCTTGGAAATTTACTCCTACATAGCCTGTGTCTAAATGGTGGTTGTTGGTTGTATAGTCAATTGTCATTTTAGGCGTGGCATGTGAGGTTTTGATTATTTTGGTCTTTTTACTACATATATATATCAGAATGAATATCATTACAGATCTTGATTGGCTCTATTGCAGAAATAGTGACTTCATTATTATTTTGGAAACATGAATTTTAAATATAGATGTGGATTGAAGAAATGTATGACAGTGGTGGATGTTAATGATTACAGATTGGGAATGAGTGTTGTTGTTGAATGTTATAAAATGAAGAATGTGTGAATAAAGGGAACAAAACCTCTTACAAATTGTTTGAAATACTTATTGTTCTGTAATGGCACTCTCTTGGATATTAATGGACAATGAACTAGTCAAATACACAAGAATTATTACTCAATCATCTGATTGTTGGTTGATGCATCTATTTTTACTGCGGAATGTTTTATAGATCGCTTGATTAATTTCATGAACATTAATTGTTATCCTCCCCTCTCATTATCTCACTTTCCACTGATTACAAATCCTTCATATATCCCAGATTCATAGTTTCATTCCCTGTTATGATATTGATTACATCCAAGAAAATTTATGGGTTAAGTGGGTGAAATGGCAATATCTTGGGTAGATTGCAGTGTTGTTTTATTTGTTTGATTTACAGTTGTTTATTGTTATCATTGATAAGTGACCATTGTTTTTTCTCCCCTTTCATTATATCATATTTTCTCTCAATACAAACCCCTCACGTTTCCCAGAACATTGTTTCACCCCCTTTCTCATTGATTAACATTAGAACAATTTGTATGGATTGGATTGCATGATCCTGATACATTCTGAGCCAAATCTATTTCGTATTTTTAAGAGTTGTCATGCATGTCTATTTAAAAGACTATTTTCTAATTGATTACACATGTAGGATGAAATTTTTAAGTCGGGGAGGCCATGGCCGAGTAAACAAAGGTAGAGGTAATTGGAACCAAGGCCCAAGAAGGCCCAGGTTCTCTATACATTTTGATGTTGATTCAGAAGATCTTGTCCAATTGTTTCATGTTGGATTCTTTAATTGGATTGAGAAGGGAATAGTCCAACCTAGGCCTGAAATGCCTCCTTCCCAAGCCCCTCAAGCCCCCAGTATCCCTGTGCCTCCTCATGTCTCTTTACAGCCTGAAGTCCCTGAAAATGATGGGTGGGATGAGATTTTTCATCCAATAGTCTCCCAACACTGTAGTTGGCCCAACTTGACTTTGCCTACTCCTACACCTTTGAACCCCATTGTCCAAGCTGCCCCTAACCACTCGTCAATGCAATCCTCCCATGCCAGCAAGATATTGAAGACTGAAGCCCACCATGCATTTGATAAAGGAAAATATTATGCTTCCCGTTCCTCACCCTCTGATGACTCTGACAAATATGTGTCTTCACGGATGCATTTGAGGGATGATTTTTCCCATGTGATCAATGAAATAAATCCTACAAGTTCTACCTATACCAAGGTGAATTCGGGGAAATCAAGAGGTGACAGCAACAACCAAGGAAGGGTTTCATCATAGACTAGAAAATATGTCTTTTGAATTTTATGGTATCTATTGTTTTATGACAATTGACTTCATGGATTTTGGACAACATGTTTTATTTTGGATACATGAATATTATTTTCAAATATTTTCAAATTTTATTAGCTAAAATTGTCAAAAAGTAAATATGTTGAGGGGAGGCAAAAGGTGTTGTGTTTACTTAGAAAATGGATCCTGTTATAGTTTTTATGATTGTTATGAACTAAAGGGAGTCATAAGGGGTCCCACCTACTAGTTATTATTTATTTATGACCCTATTATGATTATAATCCCCCCCCCCCTAACTATAGTTAGTTGAGTCTTTAGTTATCTTAACTAATGAATTAGTTCAACTACTCCAACCAATTCTGATTTGTTAAGAGTAAAAGAAAGGGGAGGAACAAGAGGAGGATAGAAGCAGAAGCATGCTAAGGTTTTCTCTTTGAGTTTATGTTGAGACAATTCAATTTTCATTCATTCATTCATATATTCATCATAGACTAATTTTCTTTTATGATAGCAGGGTCTTATTGTAGACAACAATATTCTAGGCCTAATAAATTCATTCAGACACTTGTTCTTCAGAGGTGTTGATCTATCTTTGATAGTCTGTGTAGACTTGTCTATTTGTGAATTAGTTTTCATGACTGATAAAGGCTATTGTGCGGATTCGAGTTGGAAACAATCCGTGTCAAGATGATCCATCTTTTAGATTTTAGTTTTGGTTTTCTATCAGAGGTCCTTTTGTATGTTCCATCGAGGATCTATACGTTTGACTTTGGTCCAAGATTTATGTATGAGATTTTGTAAACAAAATAACTCTTTGGTGAATTGGAATTAAATAAAGGATTTCTTTATGTATCAATTGTCTTGATTATCATCTTGGTGTCTTTACTTATGTTCTTATACTCATTTCAGCAACTGATATATTCAAAAAATACATAAAAAGTGAATTTCCAGCAAGTTGTTTGTTGATAAAAGACTAGCCTAAACACTCGTAATTAATAATTGTGAGTTAGGATATTATTTTTGTTGGATATAAACATAGGGTGATATTATCGTCTACTTTTCTTTAGCCAAGTAAAGTATGAAAATTCTTGAGTAAGATCAATTCATATCTTTTCCTCAACACCTACCACCCTGAAATATAAATCTTTGTTAGTAACAATTATACAGTGATACATTATTTGACAATGGATTACCAGTCTCATCATTGTTCTGCTACACTATTATTCTATGCCTTCATCAGTGTCTTCTTTCTTGCATCACCTTGTGCTTTATGTTCGTCTGTGTTTTATGCTCTATGCAAAATTTCCCTTCTATGCACTACGCCTCTTCTATGTGCTTCAACTCCTTCACATAGCATGCTTCTACCCGCATGAATCACACTCAACAACAACACCCATCTCTTCTTTGTTCTTCATTTTTATAATCTATGTGCACCTTCTACATACTTCATGTCGCGCCTCTTCACTGTGTCACAGTTCTCACTACGGGTCGTTCACTTCATCTCATCCTCTCAACTGCATGTCTACCCCATTGAATACCTTTCACTTCTCTGTTCTGCATCTTTTTGTCATATCAAATCCTGGGTGTTATAATGAGATTCCTTAGATTCTATGGAAATCGAGACTCTTCATCTTATTTGTCAGTTACAACTAGTCAACTATGGCTTCTTTGGCTTCTAATCCCCTTCCTTCATGTGACCACCGGCGGTGACCAAACACCTATTCAAAAGGTTCTTCTTGAACTCTGTTTAGTGAGTGCTATCTCTTTTTCATGATATGACCTTGGTCTATGAACTTCACGTGACCATGTGATTGCAGGTATGTCCATAGGGGGTTTGAGGGAAACCTTCTTTTCGCCCCACAATTCACCATGAGCCTCCATGCATCCTTTCTTTAAAACCATGGTTTCAATTGCAACCCGCTCATGAAAAGTTAAGGCCCAAGCATGCTCTGGCCCCACAATGGAGTATGACCATTGATATCACAATATTGATGGTTCTCTTGAACAAATGATTCATATATGTCCTCTCAAGTCTGTGGACCAGATCTCTCCTTCCTCCATCAACAACTGAGGTTTCCTTTGTGATCTGGGCTCTGGGAGTTTCAACTCTGAAACCCTGTTGTTGCTAACTAGATATCTTCTGGAATGGAAGATATTCTCATATCTATCCTCTTCAATCAACAACTCTACCTTCTTTATTTTGTCCATGCACAATCCTTGGTCTCACAATCCAATGACGTGTGTCCCTCTTGGATCAATGGTCGAAATATCCTTCGAGTCTGCTGAATTCGGAGATTTCAATTCTCAACCTCCACTTGCTCAGAACGCTTTTAGCTGGAGCCCACTGATTCCTACCATGTGTCCTCCTCGAATCAATGGTCCTCATTCACTTCGGGACTTCAACACTTCAACAATATCAAACCTTTCTGCTTTTTATTTTCCCAGAAATGACAATCTACCAACACGTGTCCTCTTTAATCCAAGGACTATCTTCCGCTCTAGGACTTCGACCTTTGAGACTTTGGGTCTTTGGGTGAGTACTGGTGGTAAAAATCCCAAAGAAAAACTCCCAAAGTGACATAAATCTTGCATCACTCGATGAAGTTCCATGAGCTGAGCAACTGCCACTTGTCACTCATATTTGTGATTTCCACATACCTGAAATGCCGAATCAACTTGACACTTGTCATTGTCTATTTGCGCCACGTGTCCTTGTTGATGTAGTCTTCCATGTGTCCTTGCTGACATGGTCTGCCTCATGTCCTTGAGGATGATATTTTTTGATGTAATCTACTAATGTAGATCTCCATGATCTAACGGTCATTGTCTAATCTCCAAATCCGGCGGTTGATGGAACTTCGCATTCTGGGGATTTCAAATATCAAATTTTCCTGAGTGTAAACTACTAGCATCTCTATATCCGAAGTGAATTATGATCATTTGATCAGGATCTTGAATCGACAACTCAATCATTCTGCGATGCAACATTGCTATCTTATCCTATTCTTCCACTTGAAATTGATATGACGACTGTGATCAAATAACGACTTCGAGTGTTGGGTGTTTGAACCTGAGACAACCCTAACTCTTCCAACTCTCGATATCCGAAATACTCTAGATCAACGGATCACAATTCTCTATGATCCAATGGTCTAGATCTTATCGAGACTTCACGTTTCATGAAGTTGGAGGACTACTCACCTCCCTTCTCCCAACTCCCGATTTTCTGAAACTTTCTCCAGATCAAAGACCATCAACATTCCTTGATCCAACGGTCTAGGTCAACTCGCGAACTCAGACATCGCGAGTTCCTACAACTATTACCTCTAAATTTTCCATTTCGCGAGTCAACGAAATGATAATCTCTCACCACGTGTCCTATGGATCCAACGGTTCAAATCTCATCGCGATTTCTCATTTCGTGGAGTTAGAGGATGGATCTCGATCATTATCCTCTTTGCAGTTATACTATATCTGACAACTGTTGTTCCTTAGTGCTCAGATCCAACAGATCAGATCTGTACTTCTCTTCTATGCTTCCTCTGGTCACTGGACTCTGATATAACGTACATCGGGTATTCAGGATTGGTGATCCAATGGCCATTGTCAATCCTCCTTATGAGCTCACGCATCCTCCTGACTTGGAAGAATTTTTAAGTGTCAAAGGTTTTGTGAGTCTTGATTAATTTGAGTCTCATCTGCATTTCTAGGAATGCTATCTCTCCTGAGCTTTGGTAATGGAATTAACCTCCACCTTGGCATACACTTGTGCTCTACGTGCAACTCTGCACTATCTCTTCTGAGCTTCTTGAGCTGGCTCATCTGTGTCTTCCCAAAAGACTTTTGGTGCCCACCTGGCACATTACTCCTTTCTCATCTTCTAGTCTCTAGAGATTTGATTCACTTTTGTTCTTGCCTATAAACATGCCATTGTCGTTGCTATTCTTGCCATGCATACTCTGCCTATAAACCTGCCAACATTGTTGATGTTCTTGCCATCAATGACAAGTACACCCTGCCTATAAACATGCCAACATGTTATACAATGATATTGGTATTGGTATGCAATGGTATGGTATTAGTATGGTATTGGTATGGTATTGGTATGCAATGGTATGGTATTGGTATGTTATTTGTATCAGTATTATTATTGGTATTGGTATTTGTATTGGTATTGGTATTTGTAATGGTATTGGTATTGGTATTGGTATTTGTATGGTGTGGTATGGTATTGGTATTGGTATTGGTATTGGTATCAGTATGGTATCGTATTAGTATTGGTATTGGTATGGTATAGTATGGTATTGATATTGGTATGGTATTGGTATTGGTATGGTATTGGTATGCATATCATTGCCAATGCATACCATTGCCAATGCATACCAGTCTCGTGCAATAGTATCCAATGGTATTGGTATTGGTATGCAATGGTATGGTATTGGTATGAAATGGTATGGTATTGGTATGGTATTGGTATTTGTATTTTTATTGGTATTGGTATGGTATTGGAATTTGTATTGGTATTGGTATTTGTAATGGTATTGGTATTTGTATTGTTAAGGTATTGGTATTGGTATGGTATTGGTATTAGTATTTGTATGGTATGGTGTGGTATTGGTATTGGTATTGGTATGGTATGGTATGGTATGGTATGGTATGGTATGGTATTTACATTGGTATGGTATTAGTACCGGCATGGTATTGTTATGCATATCATTGCCAATGCATACCATTTTCGTGCAATGGTATGCAATTGTATTGGTATTGGTATGCAATGGTACAATATTGGTATGGTATTGGTATTGTTATTGGTATGGAATGGTATGATATTGGTATAGGTTTGTTATTGGTATGGTATGGTATGGTATTGTATTGTATTAGTATGGTATTTCCATTGTATGGTATTGGTATTGGTATTGGTATGGTATGGTATGGTATTGGTATTGGTATTTGTTGGATTACTGAGAGGAGGGGTGAATCAATAATAAATCAATTTAATCATATAATCCAAGTGTTCTATCAATGTATCATTATCATCCAATAACTGCAGAGTAAATAAGAAATGAGCAAATGAAAAATAATTCACATACACAGTACACCAGTGTTTTGTGTGGAAACCCAAAGCAGGATAAAACCACAGATTTCTTTTTCTTATATGTCTTGAAGAATTACATTCATTGGAAGAACCAAATTCCTTTGTTTTCCAGCTACAACTGGAAGGAGGCTCAAACCCCCTTGTTTCTCAGGCTACAACCTGAGGGAATCTCCAACTCCCCTATTCTTCGACTACAACCAAAAGGAGGCTACAAGCCCCTATGTTCTTCGGCTACAGTTGAAAGGTGGCTACAACCACCTTTCCTTGCCCCATACAACCGCCCTGATGTAGAAGCTGAAATATGGAACCAATGTCACACTATCACTGTGAGATATACCACTATACAACTGTATCAATCTATACTACCGACCTGCATCCAACATGTACAACTTCCATGTAATCAATATGTACTAGAACTAAACATGTATCAACAAAAATACAACATGTACGTGACCTTTAGTGATGCAACAGACATATGTATGCACCCTATCGATTATGCAGTCCATGTATGTACGCGATCAGACTGTTATGCAGCCTGAGTATGCCTTCTGAAAATTAGGTTTTCCTTTCTCTTGAAAAATTTTGACCCTTTGTTACTTCTTTCACATAGATCTATAACTTGTCACTGTATCCATACTGTAACTGTATCTTGTTCATTCATCCTCATACATAACCTTTACCCAAATCATATATATTTATCTCTAGTCATGTGCCATATAGGTGTGTGTAATCATGAACAAGCATAATAACTCTCACATGATCTAGTCATCATACCCTTTCTGATATTTAGCCTCTCAATACATCAATCACTTCACAAATACAAGCTCTCAACCATATACCACAAAAACCCTTAGCCATATGATAGGAAATAGAAGATGTGCCTCAACAAGAAGTATCAATGATAAATATACCAGCACTATATTTCTGTATATATGACTTATGCAGAATATCACATGAAGCCACTAGTCTCTCTAGGGAGAATCCTCAAATATCCATAACCATTTCTCATGCATACATCAAAATCCAACTATCCATAGAAATAATACATACCTTTTGAATCAATGGATAGATCTGATATATCTGAGCACTGTAGACCTTCCAGGGAGCTTGATATCATAATTTAGAACCTCTACATCTTCATCTTCTCAAGTTTCATGGTTTTACCAACATGTACACACCCTATACATAGCTATCCCATGTATGCCTCAGTATGTATGCACCCTGTTGTTCCTGAGTCTGTACTAAGGCTTAAAGTACAGTGTCAAGGCATCCAAAAATATGATAATAGTTGATAGAGGATTTCGCTAACCTTGGTGTGGGAAACTAATGAAGATTTCTGCGTTCACGTTGTCTTGCTTCCAACTGTTCCTGGATTACAATGTCTTGTTCAATGGCCATCCATGAACGTTCTAATTCTTCTCGAGTATTAGCAGTTTTAAGAGTCGTATTAAGAAGATTTAACGCTATATTATTTTGATCGTATATCCCGAGTTGAATATTGGGTTGAATTACTCTGGATAAAGTCATTGAGGAACAGTTAAATTATGGAAATGATTTAGAGAGAAATTTTTATGGATGATTCCATTCGGTCAAACATAAGAGAAAACTTTGTGTG
>ML790830.1:223661-246996 GCA_009831015.1 Picea engelmannii
TACAATCATAGACAAAGCTACAACAAGCTAGGCACTTCAGATGGATGGGTTTTCTTCAACAATTTCATTTGGTTATCAGGTATAAGAAGGGAATTTTTAACAAAGTCATTGATATGCTTTCAAGGCCTATTATTAGTGCTTCAATTATTCTTAAGAAGAGTCCTATAATGTATGAAAGTTATGTGGAGCAATATGCTTTAGATACTGATTTCAAAGAAGTGTATGAAACTTTGTGCCACTCTAACCATGTTGAAGATATGGATTATCATGTGCATAATAATCTCTTGTATCATCTTGGCAAGTTGTGTATTCCACGGGGGGAAAGAATCAACATTATAAGTGAAGCGCATTCTTCTCTTATTGCTGGTCATTTTGGTGTAGGCAAGACAGTGGCTAATTTTCAAAGATACTGCTATTGGCCTAAGATGAATGAAAGTGTTTTGCGATATGTTCGAGGATGTTCGTTGTGTGCTACAAGTAAACCTAGCAATCGAAAGTTGGGTTTGTACACTCCACTTCCAGTTCCTTCTCGACCTTGGGATAGTATTTCCATGGATTTTGTAGGTGGTTTACCTATGTCGAGATGTGGTCATGATTATCTTTATGTTGTGGGTGATTGTTTTAGCAAGATGTGTATTTTGATGCCTTGTACTAAGCAGGTAACAGCAGAACAAACGACACAACTGTTCTTTCAAAATGTTTGGGTGCATTTTGGATGGCCTAAGTCCATTATTTCTGATAGGGATTCTCGATTTGTTGGAAGTTTTTGGTCGATTTTATGGGCACTCATGGACACCAAACTTAAAAAAAGCACAACTTTTCATTCGCAAACAAATGGTCAGACAGAGGTGGTGAATTGTACAGTGGTGCATCTTCTTCGTGCTTATTGCAGCAAGCATCCTAAACTTTTGGATGAACATTTACATTACATTCAGCATGCGTACAATCGAGCTAAGCACTCTTTGACGCAAACGTCGCCATTTGAAGCATGTTTTGGCTATTTGCCCAAGTTGCCTTTAGATTTTATCTTTGGGAAAGATATTGTTGTTGATGGTCAATATGACATTGATAGGGAAGAGAATTTCATTGAACAAATTCAATCGATATATCAAGTGGTGCAAGAGCAGTTGGAAAAGAGTCAGGCCAAGTACAAAACGAGACATGAAAAGCATCGTGCTAATCACAGTTTCCAAGTTGGAGATGAATTTTGGCTTTACATCAGCAAGAAGAGGCTTAATGGAGAAGGTAAAAAGTTGAAACCAATTCGATATGGTCCTTTCAAGATTATCGACAAGATTGGTAACAATGCTTTTCGTTTAGATTTACCTCCTTATATGTAGATGTATGCAGTCATTAATGTTGAGAATTTGAAGTTGTATGAGCCTCCATTGATTGATGATCAAGGAGAGCATGTTCAGATTCCTTCCATAGATGATTTTTCTCCAGAGTATCTAACAGAACTGCAGGAAGACACCATCCTTGACAGGAGGATGCGAACTTCAAAACGAGGAAATGTGGAGTATCTACGAGTTGGTCTTAAAGGGACGAATCCAAGCAAGTCCAAGTGGATTGAGGTTGGAAGGGTGAGGGAACTTTACCCTCATCTTTGCATAGACTGAAAATAGTCTTTTGGAGGTCCAAAAGCTTCCCAATGGGGAGGTGTGATCAGGGGATCAAATTTTGCTCAAAAATTCAAAGTTCTCAGAATCACTTCAATCCGGATGAGAGCGTAGGCCTCGTTGTTGTGAACCCAACGCAACTCATTTCGTCTCAAACGGACGTCGGGAGTGAGAGATATTGCAATCTGTTCGCCAAGTCAAACAGGTAAAAAAAATTGATGTTGACTGTACAGTCCGTACAGTCCGTACGGGATGACGTGGCAGGGCCGTACAGACAGTACGATGATGTGGCAGGAGTGACATGGAAATTTTTTGTTGGTTGACAGTTTTTGAATCATATGGTCACACGTGGCATTTCATTGGCTAATGGTAAGGTGCCACGTGGCCCAATCATGCATTGCCACGTGGCACCCCTTTTATTGGTTTATGGTTGTTGTGTAAAACTATTGGAGTCCGTGGGGTTTGACCCCTGGACCTCCCTCCACACAACGCCTTCACAAATACTGTTCGACCAATGGACTATCAATTGTGCCTTGTTATATATACCAATTCATATATATTTATGTTCAAGTTATATGACCATTGGGCGGGGGGTCGAGCCAGGGCTTAGCCCTAGCCTGCGGTTCTTTGTTTTGTATATAACATATGCCATATGACCCTATCCTCTGTGGAATGGGTGCATGAAACTTTATATGTTGTATTGTGTAAATCCCGCGGTTGTATGGGTTATTCCATGTGACCATGTATGGAGCGCGGGGGGGGTTAAACAGTTGTAATGGTGTTAACCACTTTTTGCCAATGCGCGTGGTCACATGACCTTCATACGCCTAGGTGCTAGGCGGTTAGGGGCTGGCGTTACCTTAACCGTCCTACGGTTTGCACCGTTGGTGTGGTTGCGCCCGGTGCTGGGTTTTCACACCTTATATTGCGTGTGAGCCAGGTTCAAACAACAAGGGTGCAATTTGTAGATGCAGAGACAACAAGCTTGAAGAGGGAGACTTCCAGGAGGCCTAACTTCTTCATTTTTTAACCGATTGAGGTGCCAAAAGAGCCCAGACAGGGGTTTTTGGACGCTTTGAAGCCATTGGAGCAGCCGGTTTGTCAGTTTGAGCATTGTAAGACATTTTTTTGAGCACTTTGAGAAATTAATAATAATGATCCATTGGAAGTTGGACCAGGAGATGTAGCCCAAGAGAGGGGTGAACTCCTTTATCAAATTGTTGTGTTTATGTGCTTATGTTCATTGATTATGATATTGTCTATGTGTATTTTTCATAAGTAATTCCTTAATCTATGTGTTGCAAACTGATCCATTTTCTTTAAACACATAACATTTACATTGCAAATAATTTCAAGTATTTCAAGTCTTCTTCAATTTTAGATCACCTGTAAAACTTCCCTGTAATCAATCTGTACAAAACTAAACATGTATCAACAAAAATACAATAGGTACGCGACCTATAGTGTTGTAGCATGCATATGTATGCACCCTATCGGTTATGCAACCTGCATATGTACGCGACCAGACTGTTATGCAGCCTGTGTACGCCTTATGAAAATTAGGGTTTCCTTTCTCTTGAAAACTTCTGACCCTCTGTTACTTCTTTCACATAGATCTATAACCTGTCACTGTATGTAGACTATAACTGTATCCTTTACATGCATCCTCATACATAACCTTTACCCAAAGAATATATATTTCTCTATAGTGATGTGCCATATAGGTGTGTGTAATCATGAAGAAGAATAATAACCCTCACATGATCTAGTCATCAGACCCTTTCTGATATTCAACCTCTCAATACATCAATAACTTCACAATTACAAGCTTTCAACCATGTACCACAAAAACCCTTAGCCATATGCCAATAAATACAATATGTGCCTCAACAAGAAGTATCAATGATAAATATACCAGCACTGTATTTCTGTAGATCTGACTTATGCAAAAGATCCCATGCAACCACTAGTCTCTCTAGGGAGAATCCTCAAATCTCCATAACCATTTCTCATGCATACATCAAAATCCAACTATTCATAGAAATAAGACATACCTTTTGAATTAATGGATAGATCTGATGTATCTATGCACTGTAGACCTTCGAGGGAGCTTGATCTCAGAATTTAGAACCTCTGCGTCTTCATCTTCTCAAGTTTCATGGCTTTACCAACATGTACGCTCCCTATACACAACCATCCCACATATGCCTTAGTATGTACGCACCCTATACACAAATAGCCCGTGTATGCCTCAGAAAATAGGCTTTTTTAGTATTCGTTGTAATTTCGAGAATTTCTCTATCAACCCTTCGTACTACCTCAGACTTTCGCAACTTCATATGTATCAATGAGTACTTGCAATAAGCCTCACAGAACAAAAGATATTCAATGTGTTCAAGTGTGATTAAATGAGAGAGATTTTCCTCTTATTTATACTTTCATGTAGCATTACATTTTCCTTATTTTAGGGAGTTCTCCATTAAAATAATTTCTTTTGCAAACACTTTGAATTTTAAGGGCTTCTATATGACCCATGAGGGTCCTCCAACTTCACATGGCCATAACTCTCTAACCGTGAGGAGTTATGTGACGTTCCACATACCACCGGAAATGGCATGACAAGCACTATCCATCTAGGATAGTTTCACTGAAAAACTCATTGACCTTCATCTCATTATTCCACAATTAAGCATGGGTTCTCTAACCATACTTCTAGGATAACTCAATGTGCAAAGTGTCTTCCCATGAGGGATTTCCCTCTAAGGGGACCACTTTGGAGTTCATCCATTTGTACTTCTTATCAACCATTACAAGAAAATAATGAGTAATATTTACATCAAACAAACTTGGGTCCATTACCCAAACCTTTCTACTACCGAGCTTTCTTCAAGGGTTGACATATGGTATGGTATGTTATTGTATTAGTATGGTATTTGTATGATATGGTATGGTATGTTATTGTATTAGTATGTTATTTGTATGATATGGTATGTTATTGGTATTGGTATGGTATTGGTATGGTATTGGTATTGGTATGGGTATGGTATTGGTATGGTATTGGTGTTGGTATCGGTACAATATTGGTATGGTATTGGTATTGGTATCTTTATTGGTATGCAATGGTATGGTATTGGTATTGGTATGTTATTGGTATGGTATGGTATGGTATTGTATTAGTATGGTATTGGTATGATATGGTATGGTATTGGTATTGGTATTGGTATGGTATGGTATGGTATTGGTAATGGTATGGGTACGGTATTGGTATGGTATTGGTATTGGTATTGGTATGCAATAGTATGATATTGATATTGGTATGTTATTGGTATGGTAATGTATGGTATTGGTATGATATGGTATGGTATTGGTATTGGTATGGTATTGTATGGTATGGTATTGTATGGTATGGTATTGGTATTGGTATTGGTATTGGTATTTGTATTGGTATTGGTATGCAATTGTATTGGCCATATTGGTATGCAATGGTATTGGAAATGGTATTGGAAAGACATAAGGGTATTGGCAATGCATATTGGTATTGGTTTTGTTATGGTATTGGTATGGTATTGGTATGCATATCATTGCCAATGCATACCATTTATGTGCAATGGTATGCAATGGTATTGGTATTGGTATTGGAATGCAATGGTATGGTATTGGTATGCAATGATATGGTATTGGTATGGTACTGTTATTGGTATTTGTATTAGTATTGGTATGGTATTGGTATTTGTATTGGTATTGGTATTTGTAATGGTATTGGTATTTGTATTAGTCGTATTGGTATGGTATTTGTATTGGTATTTGTATGGTATGGTATGGTATTAGTATTGATATTGGTATGGTATTGGTATTCGTATTGTTATGGTATAGTATGGTATTGATATTGGTATGGTATTGCTATTGGTATGGTATTGGCATGCATATCATTGTCAATGCATACCATTGTCGTGCAATTGTATGCAATGGTATTGGTATTGGTATGAAATGGTATGGTATTGGTATTGGTATTGGTATGAAATGGTATGGTATTGGTATTGGTATTCTATTGGTATGGTATGGTATTGGTATGCAATGGTATTTGTATTGGTATGCAATGGTATTGGTATTGATATGCAATGGTATTGGTTGTATTGGCTGTATTGGTATGCAATGGTATTGGTATTGGTATTGGCAAGGCATAAGGGTATTGGCAATGCATATTGGTATTGGTTTTGGTATTGGTATTGGTAATGCATATTGGTATTGGTATTGGAAATGTGTATTGGTATTGGTATGGTATTGGTATGGTATAGTATTCAAGTGGTATTGGTATCAGTATGCATATCATTGCCAATGCATACCATTTCCATGCAATGGTATGAAATGGTATTGGTATTGGTATTGGTATGGTATGGTATGGTATTGGTATTGGTATTGGTATAGTATCGGTATGCATAGCATTGCCAATGCATACCATTTCCATGCAATGGTATTGGTATTGGTATGCAATGGTATGGTATTGGTATGGTATTGGTATTGGTGTTGGTATGGTATGGGATTGGTATTTGTATTTGTATGGCATGGAATGGTATACATTGATATTGGCATTTGTATGCAATGGTATTGGTATTGGTATGAAATGGTATGGCATTGGTATGGTATTGGTATTTGTATGGTTTGGCATAATATTGGTATTGGTATTGTTATTGGTATGGTATAGTATGGTATTGATATCGGTGTGATATGGTATGGTATAGTATGGTATTGGTATGGTATTGGTATAGGTATTGGTATGGTATAGTATTGGTATGGTATTGGTATTGGTATGGTAGTGGTATGGTATTAGTGATGGGCATGATGGGCATATTTTTGATGGGAATGTTGTTATGGTATTGGTATTGGTATTGGCAATGCATATTGGTATTGACGTTGGTATTGGAAATGCAATGGTATTGATATTGGTATTGGCAATGGTATTGGTATTAGTATGGTATGGTATGGTATTGGTATTGGTATTGGTATTGGTATGCATATCATTTCCAATGCATACCATTGCCATGCAATGGTATTGGTATTGTTATGCAATGGTATTGGTATTGGTATGCAATGTCATTGGTATTGGTATTGGTATGGTATAGTATTGGTATAGGTATGCTATTGGTATGCTATTGGTATGGTATCGTGTTGGTATGGTATGGTATTGGTATGGGTATTGGTATTGGTATGGTATTGGTATGGTATAATATTGGTATTGGTATGGTATCGATATGGTATTGGTGATGGGAATGATGGGAATATTGGTGATGGGCATGTTGGTATGGTATTGGTATGGTATTGGTATTAGTATTGGTATGGTATTGGTATGGTATTGGTATGGTATTGGTATGCATATCATTGTCAATGCATATCATTTCCATGCAATGGTATGCAATAGTATTGGTATGCAATGGTATGGTATTGGTATTGGTATTGGCAATGCATATTGGTATTGGTGTTCGTACTTGGTATTGGTATGGTATGGTATTGTATTGGTATTGGTATAGTATTGGTATGGTATGGTATTGGTATTGGTATTGGTATTGGTATGGTATTGGTATGGTATTGGTATGCATACAATTTCCATGCAATGGTATTGGTATTGGTATGGTATGGTATTGGTATTGGTATGCATAACATTTCCATGAAATGGTTTTGGTATTGGTATGCAATGTCATTGGTATTGGTATGCAATGGTATGGTATTGGTGTTTGATCCCAAGCTAATTTTGAGTTGTGGCTCTATTTTCCCTAACTTATTATATAATAATGGATTTGATTGGTGTGCTAAAAATTATTGTCATTGTTGTGTAACAGGATCTAGAGGAGACCATGGAAAGAGGACGTGGATGGGGTAGACCTACTAAATCGAAGAGAGGAAAGTGGGTGGAAGAGGATATGACAATGAAATATGAAGATACAATAAAAGTAAGAATAAAAAGAAACCTCAACCAAAGGAGGAAGGTCTTTTTGAATTCACAAATGCTACAACATAGAAGAGATAAAGTCATTCTTTTCCGTGTGGCCTTTGAGCTCAAACTTTTTGGTTGAAAATGCAAAAGAATGGTGATTAAATGTGATTCTACGATCAAGGGAAAAGTTTGAAAATTAGGATGGCCATGTGGGATAGGGATGTTGGATACTTTTCTTGTTGAAATTTTGGCTCGATGTAAATACCCAGGGTTGTAAAATTGTTTTATTTCAACACCAAAACATGATATCAATATGTCAAAAATATGACTAAGGTGAGGTTTTTTGTTGCATAACATATTCATTGAAATAGTATATTTGATGTACTAAACATTATTGACTATGTTGTGTATTACAGAAGCCAGATGAGGCCATGGAAACAAATCATGTCATATCAAATGAGGACATAACGAATGAAGCAAGACATCAGGTACTCTAATTTTGACTTAACTTAGGAAAAATTAATCTCATGGCATTTTGTGAAATGTCATGTTTTTTCACAAAATTATTAAATTTTGTAGTGTACTATCATATCTTGTCAGAAATTAATGCATGTTGTTGATTATTTTAGATGGAGATTGGAGAAAATGTAGAGCTTGATCATTCAACTAGAAAAAGAAAAAGATATGTGCGTGGACGTAAAACTATTAAATCACATAGAGGACAGTGGATGGAAGAGGATATGATGCAGGAGCATCACTCTACCTCATCAACGCGCCATCTAGAAAACACATTCAACGCACATTCGATGAAGGAGAGAGGATCTATCCCTCTCATTTTAAAATTTGAAATTGTAATTAAATGAAAATTAAATGTTGTAGGTTGGAAGAGCCAAGGTCGTTGCCTTTGCATAGGATGTAGGTAGAGTCACCTTAATGGTTGATAGGATGATAAAGATCTAGATTTGATCTGGACTAGACAACCATTGATTGTAATTTAATGTAATTTATGAGAGTAGATAGATGGAGGGAAAGGATCGAGAAGCCCTGTTTTGTAGAAGATCTTTGTATCTTATTTTCATTAGGAATATTAGAAGGGAGACTAGATGAGATTAGAGGAGAGGAGAGAGATGAGACTGTTGCAATCCGAGCATTTGTACATATTGTAAACAGACATTTTGAGATTAATATAAATCAGTTTTTATTGCCCATGAGTTGTCTATGTGTTTATGCAATTGGATGTGTCTTTTATGTATTTATGTGCATATGTTGTAGATGTATGTGTTAGGTTCCATCTGCAGGGATAGATAGAATTCTCTATATGCGAGTTTTTTTATTTCAGTCTGGGTTCTTTGTGGCTAAATGTAAGAGGTGCATGATAGAGTGTCGAGGACTCTATGAGATAGTGAAAAGAGTGCACTTCTGAGTTTTGTGTTGAATTCAGGAAAGAATGTGCCAGGAGGGCACACCAGAGGAATCATAAACTCAAAGGAGAAGCCTCAATGTTCCTGAACACCTTGGAGGAGAGACTATGCAAAGGAAGGCATAGAGAGACATAATTTTTTAAGGTTTTGTAGAGCTCTGCCAAGTCGGCATCGAGCGAGTGCAAGGAGTGCATAAGGGAACTCTGTTTCAATTTAAAAGAGAAGAGAAGTGTCTAAGGAGAAGACATTTACAGAGTTACTGAACACTTTGTCAAAAGGAGGTTTCCAGGAAGGCACTAGTTTCTCCTTTGAAAGGAAATAGAAGGGTTGAGATCCTTAAGGAGTTCTGAGTCAGTTCAAAATCTCAGAAGAGATAGCACAAGGAGTGTGTGGAGAAGGGAAATTTTTTCAAGTTCGAGAATCTCAGAAGAGATAGTGCTAAGAGTGCACAAGAGTGGACTTATTTCAAGTCCCGAAGGCCAGGAGGAATAGTGCAACTTCGCACGCAGAGAGAAAGTGTGCACCAGGGCCGAGGTTAACTTCATTTCCAAATCTCAGGAGAGATAGTGTTTCTAGAAATGCAGACGAGACCCAAATTCACTAGGCTCGTAGAGGAATCAAAGTTCGAAGCCTTTGACACTCAGGAATTCTTCCAAGTCGAGAGAAAATTGCAAAATTAGGAGGAGGAGTGACAACAGCCGTTAGATTAGCTACAAAGGAAGAATCTGGGTCATTGAATATCACATCCATATAGGAGGAGCACACAGAGGAGAGGAATAGATCTCAGGTGTTAGATCTGAGTGTGTGGACCAACAGTCGTTGGATCCAGGTAAGGTGCATGCACTTTAATCCATTAAAAGTGCACAGGATAAGAAGACTTGGGAAGTCACAAAGTTCTGAAGTCTATCACTAATGTCTGTCATCAAGGGGGATAGGTGGAAGCAGATCTAAGAGTTAGAGGACTCAGACCTGTGAATATTTATAAGGAGAAGAGTGAGAACTCGCAAAGTCCGAAGTTGTGAGGTCAATCCTAGTCATTGGTGCTAGGAAGGGTACGTGGTATAGATCCACAGACTTCAAGGAAAGAACCCTTTGAAGAAAATCTAGGAGTAGAATACCCAAAGAGTCAGGAGCCGCAACAATCCTAGTCGTCCATCGAGAGAGGACACATGGCGAAAGATCAATGTTTCAATGATTCACAAAGAGGGAGTTGAGAAGTCAGAGAAGAAGAGTCGTGGGAAGAGAGAACTCACAAAATATGAGTTCGCAACGGTGATCGCAACCATTTATCACAAGAGAGCATGGATCGTAGATCTGGTCCCAAGGAACTTTAGAAAATCGAGAGTCGAAAGAACAGAGGTGAGTAGTCCTCCAACTTCATGAAACACAAAGTCCTGATTCGCGAAGGGGAGATCTGGACCATTAGATCATGGGGAGTCGTGGACTGTTGATCTGATGTGAGTGCAAGTTCGGGTTTCAAAAGAAGGGATATGAGCAATCTTCCGACAATGTGAAGCGCAAAGTCATGAAGCGCTCAGAAGTTGGGCCCTAGGTCATAGCCTGAGGTTACATCGGAGGGGTCCATGGGAAAGGAGCTATCACTCGATAGGCTCTTAGTTCGGATTTTGGGAGTCAGGAGAGTCAAGGTTGGATCTTGTGAAAATACCCGATACGTGAATTTGAGAAGCACCTTTTTGATAGGAGTGTGGTCATAGTCGGTGGTCAGGTGGAGGGAAACTCGTGCCCAGTGCTAGTTCACGCGGGTGCAAGTTCACAAGGACCTGTGGATTTATTTTTTGGAGGTTCTAGCAGGGACCCAAAGAGCTACTTCAGCTCAAGGAAATCGAAGATCCTAGACCAGGAGGTCAATTGACCCTATCGAGGTAGGGGGGTCTGTGTCAAGTGGTATCAGAGCCACTTTATGTTTGTAGACAACAGGAAGAGGGAGGCAGAAGAGAAGGGTATAGTCTGATACCATAAGGGGGTATCAGAGTGAGAATTTTCGTCTGTACATTTCAAGAAGAAGAGAAGAAGAAGAAAGAGTGTTGATGCTCCATGGTGATTGTTTGTAGGTGTGGAAAAGTCAATAAACAACCAGGTGAGTTGAAGGAGAATATGGGAATGCTCTCGATTGCATAGTAAACAACAAACTTCCCAGGAGGGCAAGTGGAGAAAGAGAAGGATCACTACTGAAGGCCAAAGGAGTGGTCAAGGAAAAGACTGCCAATAGAAAATAAAGGTTGAGATGGACCAAGAGCTCAGCAAGATAAGAGTATTAATGGAGAAGATTTCATTTAAAATGTAGCAGGATGTTAAAATGCATTGGGTGTATGACTGGCCCATGAAGAAGAAGGTGAAGTGGCTAGTCAAGGAATTGTTGGGCAGAGGACAAAAAAGGTTGTTGAGAGTGTGGTTGAGGTATGCTAAAATCCTTAGAGGTGAAGAGGAGATGGTTCATATATGTGAGCCATAAGATGGGAAGAGTCTCAGTGATGATGAGGAGAAGAGATCAAAGAAGGGTCTCAGAAACTTCCAGGTGAGCAATGAGGAACTTTCAGGTTGTCTAGAGGGTAATGAGAAGAGGTCAATGGTTGATCTTAAATAATTCCAGGTGGATAGTGAAGAAAGTTTAGATTTCCAGGTGGGAAATGAAATGGGATCATTGGAGGACCTCATAGATTGCCAGGAGGGCAAGGCAGAAATCCTAGATTTCCTGGTGGGAAAGGGAAGTGAAATGACACCAGTTGAGGGTCTCATGAACTCAAAGGTGAGTTCATATCAACAAGGAGAGATGATGGAGGAAGATCAAAATTGTATTTTGATCATTGGGGCCATTCAGGTATTCCTGCCACATATCCCAGTGGAGGCTAGAGCATATGTTGCATATGCAATAGCAGAAGAAAGACAACCAAAAGAGACTGTCATAAATGAGGAGAAGGATCAGATGTTGATATATTCCCCCATAGAAGAAGAGAATGTAGTTAAAATGCCCGTTGCATGGGAGAAGGAGTTTAAGATGTTGGAGGATTGGTTGAACAATCCATAACCAAAATATGGTTGCCAAGAGACAATCATCTAGATCGTAGGAGAAGAGAATTTGACAAAATTGCTCAGAAATTTCAGCCAGGAAGATGACCAGACGATGACTACAACATTGAAGCATGCAGTAGAAGAGGGAGCATAATTCTAGTCTAAGGAGCAACTGGAGGAAGCTAGGGTTGAACCAACATAAGGATAAATGGCAAAAGCTAATCTGTCAGAAGAGGAGGAAGCTGAGCAATAGCTTAGTGATGAGACTACAAAATTGGAGTCTTCACCAGGGTGGCAAGTTAAGGCCACAAGATATGGAGAAAAACGTAAGGGGGATCGGGTTGATCTACCCATTTCCAAGGAATAAGTGCATCCGTAGATACTGCATAAAGCGAACCGACAATTGGAGTAGCTGGAAGAGGTTATTGAGGAGATAATAAGGTTGATGCTGAGGTCAATGGAATAATTTGTCAGCAAGAGGGAGATGAACATAGGAGGACCTATAAGAGAAGTAGCATCACCAAAGAAAGGGAGTAGATGGATAGATCCAGAAGAGAGTTTGGGATCCAGGAGGATTTCAATAGAGATGAGAAGATCATGAGCAAGATCTCATGAATGTTTTACAGCAGTGGAGTATGATGCAGGAGCATGGCTCTAGCTCAACAATGCGCCAACTAGACATCACATTCAATGCACATTCAATGGAGGAGAGAGGCTCCAACCCTCTGATTTTAAAATTTGAAATTGTAATTAAATGAAAATTAAATGTTGTAGGATGGGAGAGTCAAGGCCGTTGCGCTTGCACAAGCTATAGGTAGAGTCACATTCATGGTTGACAGGCTGATAAAGATCTAGATCCTATACAGACTAGACAACCCTTGATTGTAATTCAATGTAATTGATGAGAGTAGTCAGATGGAGGGAAAGGCTCGAGAAGCCCTCTTTTGTAGAAGTCTTATAACCCTAAACTGCACCAGACATGCATACCTAGCATCAAGCCATATTACTTCCTATCTTTTCCAAGCCATCACTGAACAAATCTTCTAAAAACCATTGTTTTGAAGGTGTACGCACCCTACACCACTATTTCCATCATACACATGATTTTTGCACCACTACAGCTCGTGTACACTCACAAAAAATCGCAAAAAATGAAAATTGAATATGGATACGAGTTTCTGAGCCGTTACTTAACTGTTTGACTGCCCATAGCCAATCACCCCAACCATTACTATCTCTTTTGGCCTATAAAATAAGGTGTTCAGGCCCCATTCCAGAGAAAAGCATGAGAGCATAGAAACTCTTCCCATTTCAATATTCCCCCGTTGCCCCAATATTTTTCTACCACATTGTGAGTTTGAGCCAGAATGCCATATTCCTCCTTTGCAAATCCTTGCCATTTCCCTAGAGAGAACTAGAGAGGAGAAGAACATGTGGAAGCAGTTGGTGCATGGTAAAGAGGATCTCAGGACCAATTTCGAGGAGAAGTGTCAGTCTCATGTTGTAAATGACTTTTGTGAGATTAATATAAAGAAGTATTTTTTCCATCCTGCCAAATGACGTCTTAAATCTTTATGATTTGTTTACATTTCTTGGTTGTGATGTCTAACCCACTAATCCATACATAGAATACATGATTGTAGTTTCTTTTTCGTCTTTTGGTGAATGAAAGTCAGCCTTGGGAGGAGACTTGCAGTCATGAATCAACCAAGTGAAAAGAGATCGACACCAGACGTGGAGTTTAAGGTATGCCTACCAGATCCCTATACTTTGTCTTTTATGTATGATTGTGGGATAACATCGGGATAGTTGATAAAAATTAGGAAACTTTATATGGTTAGCTCCGCCTACATTTTAGAACCCTGGTGTAGTCCCTAGAGGGGTTTTCACGCTATAGCAGAATTGGCGACCATACTAGGGAAGCCTCTAGGGTCTTTGGGGATATTTCTTTTTGGGTGTTTTGAATCAGTTTACTCATTGTTTTTGAGTTTATGTAAGATTTTGTGTCTTTAAGGGATGTTGGTCTTCCATACTAGTACTCCCTTCCTTTTGCTTGACTGTTGGTTTTCATCTTTTTGAGAATTTACATAAGTGTACGCGACATGTAGTGGGCCTACATGTATGCATACACGTCCTACCTTTGGATAGACCGCGTACATACGCTGGCTGTTGAGGTGTCAGTAGCGTGCTTGTGTTGAGAAATGTTTTCTGATAAGAGGCAGTCATCCTCTTCCCTGTTAGAAGTCACACTTCTCAAGGGTTTTCTTGATCTATCCCTAGTCTATGTTATAACAGTCTATAGCCTAGGTTTGACCTGAACAAAGATTTATTTTCATCAAAAGATTTCTTGTGTTTTCTTTGATAGGGTTTTTAGACAAGCTTGTGAGTTTGCTTTGATCTGCCTGTTTGGTATTGTCATTGACTCCCTGCGATCTGTGTTTGGGCCTCAATTCATTTAATATTCTTGACTTGTCATCATTTTTCCCTTTTTTTCTTTAGAAGAAAAGAAAAGAATTCATTTTCAAATTTCTTGTTTCGAAGCATAAAACAATAAAAATAAATCTTTCAATTCATTTAGGTTAGTTGTTTCATTTACCAAGGAAAATTAATTTTTTCTTAAGTTCTTTACTTGAATTCTTAGGAAATTAAGTAGCTCATAGTCGAGCGAAATTTTGTTTTAATTTTTTTCTTTTCAAATATCTGAGAAAAGTAGTTAAGAAAATTTTGGTGAAAGAGTTTTAATTTGGCAAATCTTTATTTGTGACGGAGCAGCGTGTTTTGAGTTTCATCTTATGCTCTTCTCTTTCATCTCTTAAAGAACATCACTAGTTTCACTTTTGTTCCTTTTGAATTAAGACAACCACTAAAATTAACGCTTAATTAAAATTTATTAGACTTTGTGTTTGTAGGGTCCATCAATGAAGTCTAGGATAGAGCCTTGATTTAGGTTTGGATAAGAAACTCTTCAAGGCTTCAAAAACAAACATAAGAGTATGTGCTAGGGAGTGCTTGAAATTCCAGTAACCATGAAAGTTATTTGGGACCCCCCTCTAACATAAGGGCCAAACATGAGGTTGTGTAAGGAAAGGCAGTGGAGATAACCCCTCCAAAGATGGACCAAGCATAGTGGAGAACGCATATAGAGGGCTTATCTTGGGATTCCATTGATTGCATTTTCCATGGAGCTTCATGGATCTCGAATCTGTTTGATTTTCTAATTCATCTTATGGAACACTTTCTTTCAATACCCTTGATAGGTTTCAGGCTTGATACCCTACTCATTACGGTCCACCTGACTGTCGATTGTACCTGCCTGGTGACTGTTCATGCACTGGAAACCTAGCTGCCTTTATCTTTGTGACATACACAGGTGACTGCGGGGGTATGACAGGGTACCTAGGGAAGACATAGGGCCACACTTTGTAGAGTATACCTGGAGGGTGATTTCGTATTCAAGTTTCACTTGTACTGGTAAGTTTCTCTAGTGTTGGCTAGTGTAACTATTCTTCCAACTAGCTAATGATCTTCTTGTCTTATCTCATAGGAGCATTTTATAGTGTGTGCTAGTCTTCAAAACATTAATAGAAATCCCTAGTGTCTCATTGATCTTCTCACACCATGGAGAATCATGATCTCTGCCCATCGCAAAGGCTTCTTTTCGTTCCGCCGGTTAATCTAGAGCCACCCCCACCACCGCTAAGGTGAAGGCTAGACCAACAAGGGTCTTTTGAGGCAACCAGGCCACAAGAAACTAAGCCCAACCCATCTCTGAGAGGAGAAAATTTGATTCTGGAGGAACCAACCATTACTGACCTTAGAGTGGAATATCTTGGTCCTTATAACCCTCTGATCACTATTCTATCGGTGCCCATCATCGTATAGGTTAAACCTTACGAGCGACAGGTAGTGTCACAAGCAGTGATGGAGACAAATGCTGCTACTTCTTCAGGGAATTCTCATACTCCCTCTGAGGATGTCACCATAGGGGGTGTTTTGCCTCTTAACCAACTGTCATTGATCCGGACCACCATGGTCTCAATCGCCTCTACCTCGGGAAATGGTTTGATTCTGTCTATGGCGGCGATCACTGCTCCTTTCACCCAGAGTGCAATAGGCCCTCCATTTTCATACGACATGTCTGGCTTCGATACAAACTTTTTCCTTTCCTACTCCACTCTATAGACCTTAGGTCTGGGGGCAGGGAGCTCTAATGCTCCTCTACAATGATCCATGGGGGGCACTTCAGCTCCCTATAACGCTTTCCCTTGTAGAGGGGGTCATATATCTCCTTTGTCCCCTTCGCTCAGTGGTTCTCACCATCACTCCGTCAGGCCAAATGTAAACTATAGCTCGTTTGGAGCATGTAGTCAAGGAATTCCTTATTATAGAATGTCGATAGGTTTGAAACCATTCTCTTTTTTCAACGCGTTTGGTAAAAACACATTCTCTTCAGCTATCGTCTTGGCCGGGGGCAGTCCCGATTATGGACAAAAAAATCCTATGCAGGGTAATATTCCTGCATAGGGGGGAACTTAGGAATTCCTTCCTCACAAGGACATTGGAATCCATGGTAGGGATCAGTTCCCTTGTCAGGAATGCCTACCAGGGGAAACCCCTTCCATATCCAATGGAACCCCGGGCAAGGCTCAACACCTATGCCCGTCAAATCGGCAGGGAGAAACCCTTCCCAAAATCCTTGGAATGTGATGCAATCCCATCCCGTTACGTCCTATTATGGGATTCAATCGATGACATCTCAACAAGAACATAATCCATACACTAGTCATGGCCATGGTTATTACCAGAACCCTGGCCAACAACCTAACATTTCCTGGCAACCTGGTGCTAGCCAAACTCCAGTCTCCTTTTTCCCTGGTTATAAACAACAACCCAAATTACCTTTTCTAGCAACTCTGCACTTGTCAAAATTGACAAGGTTATTAAATGACCCCATCTGTCATGATCCATGTTGGCCTCCTATGTCGAACAAGTTTCCTTTGAACATTCCAAATTTCAAGGCTAAGCCTAATGAAGATCCAGGCGATCGTGTGACTACCTTCCATTTATGGTGCTCATCCAACTCTTTGAGAGACGACTTCATCTAGTTATGTTTGTTTCAACACACTCCCATCAGGAGTGTTGCAAAATGGTACATTGAGCTCGATCACTCAAGATACTCTTCCTTCGGTTAATTGGCAATGGATTTCTTAAACCATTTCCAATTACCTATGAGATATGACACCGACATCAAATTGTTGACAAACTTTGAGGAGAAAAAAGCGGACCATATATCCGATCAAATCCGAGAATGGAGATGCTGGAAGAGTTTGATAAAAGAACTAGTCCCACCAGCATTCCTTCTTGAGTGGTTCCTTAAGTCTTTGGTACCCTAGTTATATAAAGACGTCACAACCTGGGGGGTATTTTCAGAAGAAGAAGTGATAATGAGAGCTCAACAACTAGAGCTAATTTACTCTCAAACTGGTTTTCTTTACGAAGTTTTTCCAGATGCACCACGGTCAATACTTGACAAGACCAGATAGAGATATGGACCACATGTCGATGGTATTTTTGGTTCATACCAAACGAATCCCACTGATCAACTATCGAATCAATTGTATCAATTGTCAATAAAACAGACAGCGGCCAACCATACCACTAGTTCGGTTTCTCCCCTAACTCAAACGTCAGATGTACACAATGTGCAATTGGAAAACCCGAAGGCCACCCAACAGCCTGACGGAAAGAGGAAACAACGAAATAAGGGTATGGGGGATAAGAAACCTACCAATAATGCTAGTGAGGGAAACACAGAAAAGAAGAAGTCGAAGTATCCATGTAATATTTGCATGGAAGACCACCCAACCCACCAGTGCCCTCAGCTTGTAGAGGCCTAGAAGTTATTGCCAAAACAGTAGCCTACCATGTTAATGAATCCATTTCCACATGGGAAAAACTTAACTCAAGCCTCTTCGAGCGTGGAAGGGGGCAGTCAGGTACCCCCTCCATCTGTGAGTAATCCTTCATCAATGAATGTGTACATGATGAAAGGTAGCATTGACATAACAACTAGGAAACATGACTATGGAATGCCAAACACCTCTAAGAAGGGTAAAGAAGCCGAAAACCCATCTCTTCCTCTCCATATTGAGAAGACTTTGGGTGAATCAATGAAACACATCCCAAAAGGTGCGTTCAAGAAATATTTCGACAACCCAAATGCAAGGGTCACCCATAACTACTCTGTGGTGGAGGATTTGTCACAAACCCCTTGTGCAATGTTTTCTTTAGAAGTCCTCCAAAGTTACCCTTCCCAGAGAAAGGATTTGTTATCTTCCTTAGGATCTACTGAGACTTGTAATCCAGGAATGATCATGCCTGATATGACCGAATTAAAACCTCACCTTCCTTACCACATAGCATTTCAGATAGTAGTGGCTTACACCATGAAAAATTCTACTCGGAACATTTTCCGCACAGTGGTTGATGAGGGTGCCTCGACATGTGTGATGTATTTTTCATGTTGGAAGGCCATTGGCCAACCTGTTTTGTCTCCATCACCTACTCTTATTACTACTTTCGAAGGTCATTCATTTTGACAACATGGAATCATCCCCTCTTTCCCTGTGCATTTAGGGGGGAAGACCATGTGCATCGAGGTTGAAGTGGTCGATTTGTCTCTCTACTACAATCTCCTGTTAGGAAGGATTTGGACCTATGCTATGAAATAAGTGGTCATGATAGTTTTTTGGGTCTTGTTGTTTCCACACGAAGGTCAGATCATGTCCATTGATCAATTATCCTTCTCCCATCCTGAGCCTTCATCGAGGGTATCCACGGTCCCAATGATTGATAACCCTCAGCCCGACATCGTCAATGTAGGGGTTGGTTTGTGTCCACCTTGGATGGGTACTTTTGATTACCCACCTCCAACCAACAATGTCCATTACATATCGGTTGTTCCCAACCAACATATGGCTGAAATATTTCAAATCTCGTCGTTTCACACAACTTAATTTAACGATCTGTGGAATCTTTCTTCCGCATAAACTACGATGGAAGGGAAAGGGAACCATGGCATGTCCATGCCTTTGTCCACGTAAAAATTTTCATACTCTATAATCTAGCAAGATTCCGTCGACATTGATCTAATTCCCACACATGAGTTAGATCCAGTTCTCGAGCCTATTTGGGCTCAAGGTTCCCTCGCCGATACTAATTCTTTAGACTTGGTCTTTCCCTCAGACAAGGCAATTACTGAGGCAAAGACTAGTTTGGAAAGACCCTGGGATGATCTCCATCAAAGATCTTCTCCCAGAGTTAAGAATTATTGAAGCAGAAGAATTCACTCCTAATATGACTGGAGATAGGGATTTTCCTATCAATCCTTTGGCTACGCATGTTATTTACACTAAAGTAAATATGGAAACAATCACTAAAATGATACCCATTAATATCTCCAGAACCCCTGGTGTCGTGGATAATATCTTCATCGGAGCGAACTGCTCCTCTGAGGAGATTCAAATCTACACAAATTTATTTAAATAATTTCGCGACGTGTTTTCTTAGTCTTACGAAGAAATTCCAGGCATAGATCCAAGAATCATTGAACATGAAATAACAACATATCCTAATGCCAATTTGGTCTGGTAGAAGCTTCATCCAGTTAATCCCAGGAAATAAATAGATATTAAGGATGAAGTAGAGAAACTACTCAAAGTTGGTTTCATCTACCCCATTCAATTGACTCAATGGGTTTCAAATCCCGTGCCAGTCAACAAAAAGAAGGGTACGATTCACGTATGTATGGACTTCCATGATTTGAACAAAGACTGTCCAAAGGATAATTTCCCCATGCCATTTTTTGACCAGATAGTTGATGAATGCATAGGTTGTGAGGCATTTTATTTCATGGATGGTTTTTCCGGATACAATCAGATACAGATCAAACTTGAAGACCAACACAAAAACTCTTTCATTTGTCCATGGGGTACATTCACTTATTGGAAGATGCCTTTTGGTCTAAAAAATGTTGGAGATACTTTTCAACGGGCCATGTATTTTTCTTTCTACAACCTCAAACACATTTTTGAGGCTTATCTTGATGATTTATCATCACGATCTCATAAGAGAGATGATCATCCTGCACACCTACAAATTATCTTTGAGTGATGTCACTACTACCAGATTTGCTTGAATCCAAACAAATGCAGTTTTTGCGTAACATCAGGTTGTCTACTCGATTTCATAGTTTTGACAATAGGGATCATGGTCAATCCTCTAAAGGTTGAGGTGATATTTCAATTGCCTCCCCCATGCACAATCCCTCAACTTCAAAGTTTACAGGGAAAAGCGAACTTCTTACGGATTTTCATCACAAAATATGACGAGATCATAAAGGGTTTCATGCATTTACTGAAGAAGGATGTTCCTTTTCATTGGGACAAAGCTACTCAATTCTCTTTCAAAGCATTGAAATGTACCCTCACGTCTAACCCTCTGGTTCGGGCACCCAATTATAATAAATATTTCTTATTGTACTTGGTCGCTGTGAAGTCGACCATCGGCATGGTCTTGGTTTAGGAGGATGATTTTCTCTCAGAATACGTGATCTATTACCTAAGTCGAGGCATGGTTGGACTGTAACTCAATTATTCCCACATTGAAAAACTTGTGTTGGCAGTCGTTCATGATGTCCAACGATTTTGTCATTATATCTTGTTTTGCAAGACCACCATCATTTTCATTGTGAATCTATCTCAATACGTGTTGACACGACATGTAATCAGTGGAAAAATCAACAGATAGATAGTTATCCTCTAATAATTCGACTTGGATTTTGTATCGGAAAAATCCAAAAATTTGTTGGTCTTTGCGGAACTCATTTCAGAACTTCTGGTCGAATCAGGTGATGTAATACCCGAGGAGTCGCCTATCAAAGGAGACATGTTTTTGATCGCATATTTGGACCCCTAGTATGGATATATACTAGTATATCTCTAGACTTTGAAGTGCCCCACCTCTACCTCTCGTGATGAGCGTCATCGTATATGCCATCAGGCCAAAAACTATCTCATACTCGAAGACACTTTGTATCGTTGAGGTGTAGATTACATCCTTAGTGGGTGTCTCACTCATGAAGAAGCAGAAATCGTGCTTAACGATTTCCACACACAAGAATGTGGCAGTCATTTGTCTGGGTTGGAAACAACTAAAAATATTCTATGAGCTAGTTAATTTTGGTCGACATTAATCAAAGATTGTGTTGAATCAGTCAAGAAGTGCCACCCATGTCAGATCTTGTCTCAGAAGATGAGAGCACACCTCACTCCCATGTTTCTCATCATCACAGTCGATCCCTTCACCAAGTGGGGGATTGATTACACTACATGCAACCCTCCTTCTGCAAGGGTGCACTGTTATATCATCATAGCATTAGAATACTTCACAAAGTGGGTCGAAGATATGCCAACGTTTAAAGATGATGGCGAGACATCAACTCTCTTTTTGTTTAACCAGATAATAGCAAGGTTTGACATCCCAAGAGAGATTTTCACTGGCCATGGCAACCACCTTCAAAACAAAATGATGTCTGAGTTAACGTCAAATATTGGGTTGAGGAAAGAACATTCGTCACCCTACTACCCACAAGAATAAATCCCTTAATACTATTCTACAATGAACGATCAATTCAGCCAGGTTAAATTTGCATTTGATGTTGTACTCGACATTATGGGCCTACCGAACGTCTTTTAAGACCGTGACCAGTTTCTCACCTTTTCAACTCATTTACAGGCTAGAAGCAGTCTTGCCTATATAGTGCCAGATCCCCTCTCTAAAATTGGCAGTACAATTATTGCCAGACACTTTACCGCTTGAGGAGCATTTATTATATCTTGAGCAGCTCAATGAGTAGCATTGGGATGCAGCCTTGGCTAACAAGGCTCACAAACAAAAATTCAAGTGTTAGTATGACCGGTTCATTCGTCCTCGAATTTTCTCTGAAGGTGACCTTGTCCTAGTCTAAGACCAAGATAAGGACCCCCTAGGGGCAGGCAAGTTCAAACCCATGTGGTCTAGACCTTTCATCGTGAAGGATGGTATAAATAAGGGTGCTTATCGCCTGGTGGAATTTGAGGGAAATGCTTTGGAGGAGCCTAAAAATGGGCTCTACCTCAAGAAGTATTACTCATAGGTGGGTCGCCTTGGGTGAGTTCTTATAGCATATGTACAGTCTTATACATTTTCTTTTTAGTTTTTGTCTTTTTGGTTTTATGGACGTGTCATTTTTTATGTCATCATTTTCACTATGGAAGATGTCAAGTGAATCAGAGGTGTTCGTTGGGTTTCCAGACGGAGCTAGATGACACACTCGAAGGATTTCTTTCGTAGCTTGGGTGGTTTTCACACCTAATGGCCAGTTTATATCTTCAGGAGGTATTTTTTTAAGTGACGCCACAAACAATGTCACCGAATACAATGCATTTTTAGAGTTGCTTCATGATGCTTTAACGCATGGTATCTCTCACCTCCAGGTCTACTTAGACACTCAGCTGGTTGTGTCCCAGTTAAATGGGGTTTACCACGTTTATGATCCTACACTACATTGAGGGTTACTTAGGGTATGTCTCTTAGAATGAAGCTTTGATTACATTATACATATCCATGTTCCTAGGAGATTGAATCAAATCACAGATACTCTAGCTAATCATGTATTAGATTGGCATATTTCACACATGTAAAAAAAAGCACAAACACGCACATGTAAATACATTTGTAAAATAGATGTAATCCATAAGATGTAAAAAGATGTAAAATATCCATATATATATCAAAAATATCAGAGTACATGGGTGGGCGCAAGAACCTCAAAAATATGTCTAGTGAGAGTCATGGGGCTTATGCCCTAAAAAATATACAAAAAGTGCTCTCCACACGTAAGTATTCCATCCTAGCTAAGAGCAGGGCCTGTTGGCCTTGCCATATTGAACAATGGCATTTTCCAAACATCGAAAAAGATGGACCCAGGTTCGTGGTGTTGAAAGATTGGTTGTTGTCATTGATGTCAACCCTAGTCATGGGTTTTGGACCGCAAGATTGATGAAGGTATTTGGACATGAAGGAAAATGAATATGTAGATACAACACCCATGGATGGATAGTATACATCATGTTGTTTCCGGTGGTATGTGGAACATCATGTGGATCCTCATGGTTGAGGAGAAATGAATTTTTGAAGATGACAAAGTGAATTGTACATGTAGGCCCTGAAGATAATTAAAGAAAAGAATTACAAAATAAGAAAGTGTCAGGTCAGCCCTAATGTTAAAAGGAAGT
>ML790830.1:250976-262624 GCA_009831015.1 Picea engelmannii
TCATTATCACCATTGCTGATTTGGAAATTGACTGTGGAGCCAAAAACACCCCTTTGCCAAAGATCGTGATTCCGGGAGCTACAGTGGACCAAACAGACTTCTGCTCGGACCAAGTAAGTACAAACTCCCTCATCTTGCATTTCAATACGTCATTTATGTTTTTTAAATTGATTTTGGGGACGGCCGTTGACCTCTACGAGGTCAGCCCTAGTAACCCGCGGGTTGTCCAGAGACAGCCCGCGGGTACCCACGTGCAAAGTCGAGACTGTGTGTGGGTACCCGCGACTGTCGCCTCGACAGCCCGCGGGTTACCCCTGCACAATGAAAAAATATCTTTGCAGGGTCTAAACTCTCCTTTTTGCCTTGTGATTTTTGCAGGATGTATGTTCATTGGAGAGAGAGAGAGCATGAGGCTGCCAATGAGGCAGTAGTTGTAGATCCGAATGTGATGGTCGTGCTGATGCAGCGTGGCTTAGTAAAGTTTTTCTTATGTCTATTTATGCACGCTCAACCAAGGATGCTGAATGCCCTGGTTGACTATCGACATCCTGATGTTGAGGCCTTTATGATAGAGGGGCAATCCTTGGTGCCCACCACCGAGGACATCTATTTTTTGATGGGCCTCTCGAGGAGAGGGGAACCCGTTAACTTGCATACGTTTCCTGTGGGGCCGAGCAAAGTCTCGGAGTTGATAGAAGAATATTGCGTGGTTGGGACCAATCAGGGGACTTCTTGGATACCGGTTGGCAGTATCACCAACCTTACTCTATAGACTATCTTATATCTCATTGGGTGAATTATCGGCTCTTCAGCCATACATCAGGCATCGTGTGCACAGATGAACTCTGCAGTTCAGTGCATGAATGCACAAATATATGACTGGAGTACCACACTACTAGAGAGTATGAAGAGGCAATTGACAGATTGTCATCAGCGGACACACAGAAAATTCAGGTTCGGGACCATCTTGTGTTCATTTTTCTTTGAGAGAGTTCCATGCTTCAGTCCTCGATTGACAGTACGAGGACACCTGGTGACTTTCCCCATAGTGTGTAGATGGGCAGCATTATTGCCGCGACAGGGTGGCGGAAGGACCGTAGAGGCCTTCAACGATGACTTTTTTGCTTGGTTGTCACGACAGATCCCCGCTATCGAGGACTACCCATACGCGGGGATTGACTTTTCCAGGGATCCAGCGATACCATTACCTCCTGGTGAGGAGCGAGGGGAGATGGGTACGTCTCCACCTGTACAGTTTTTTTTTTTGTTTGCATATGTAATTTTTATGTCTTTTTATATATATATCATGTTTTTGTGTTACAGAGTTTTGACGAGTGAAATTTTTTTTTGCGTGCAGATGTGGGACCCGTGCAACCTGCCGATTTTGCACGGAAAAGGCGTCGCCCACAGCCAGAGGCCACATCTTCCGCCGTCGGGGGAGCAGCAGTGGCAGGGAACCTACCAGCAGGGGAGGCCAAGAGGGTTCTTAGGAGGGTTGAGCGGAACTTCGCTGCACTCACTCGCACAGTTCCTATGGCAGAGATAGAGGACTTGCCGCCCTCTATGTAGACTCATGTTGTGGGGGCACCTCGGACATGGGTCCGTTTGTTTAGGCGTTTAGCCCAGGTCGTTCATGATTATAACAGGGCTCATAGGCCCTGAACAGAATTGTAAACTTTTATGTGCCATGAGCACCTTATTGTATATATTTTTTGAGGGCATAAGCCCTGGTGACTCATTATGGTTCCCACTTTTTGAGGCGCTTGCGCCCATCGATGTACTCTGAGGATGTTATCATGTTTATATATGATTTTTATTTCTTTTCTGTGTCTTTATGGATTATGTGTACAAAATGTATTTACATGTGTATGATCATGATCTTCTTTATGTGTGAGCAAGATGCCAATCTAAAATGTGATTAGCTAGAGTATCCGTGATTTGATTTAGACTCCTAGGAACATGAAAATATGTAATATAATCAAAGTTGTGTTCCAAGAGACGTACCCTAAGGAATCGTCGGTGTAAAGTAGGATCGTGCACACAGTATATTCTGTTTAGCTGCGACACAACCAGTTGAGCGTCTAGATAGACCCGGAGATGAGAGATACCCAATGACAAGGCGTCACGAAGCAACTCAATAACTGTGCTATACTCAACAACATTGTTTGTGGTGTTACCTAAGCATATCCCTCCGAATGATAACAACTGACCCCATGGTGTAAAGATTACCCAAGCTGCGGAGGAAAGCCTCCGCGTGTGTCGACTAGCACCGTCCGCATACCCAATGAACACCTTGGACTCACTTGACATCTGCCATAGTGACCAAAGATGACATTAATGACATGTCCATGACACGCTTTTCAAAAGAAACGAAAGAAAGTAATAGCACAAAGACGATACATATGTTACAAAAATTTACCCACAGTGACGATGCTATGAGTAATACTTCTTGAGGTAGAGCCCATTTCTAGGATCTGCCAAAGCATTCCCTTCAAAATCGACCTAACGATAAGTGCCCTTATTTAACACCTCCTTAACAATGAAGGGTCCGAACCACATGGGTTTAAACTTTCCTGCCCCCAGGGGGTCCTTATCTTGGTCATAAACTAGGACAAGGTCGCCCTCAGAGAAAACCTGAGGATGAACGGACCTATCATATTGACACTTGACCTTATTCTTATGAGCCTCGTTGGCCAGGGCCCCATCATGACGTTGTTCATCAAGATGTTCAAGGTGTACCAACCGTTCTTCAAGCGGAGAAGTGTCTGGCAATAACTGTACTACCAACTTTAGAGATGGGATTTGACATTCAATGGGTAAGACTGCCTCCAACCCATAAACGAGTTGGAAAGGTGAGAAACCAGTTGCAGTCTTAACTGATGTTCGGTAAGCCCATAATGCCGAGTATAACATCAAATGCCAGTTTGACTTGGCTGAGTTGATGGTTCACTGTAGCATTGTCTTCAGCGTTTTGTTAACAGCTTCCACTTGCCCATTGGCTTGGGGATAGTAAGGTGACGAGTGTTCTTTCCGTAACCCAAGCTTTGACATTAACTCGGTCATCATTTGATTCTAAAAGTGATTTCCATGGTCAGTGACAATATCTCTTGGGACTCCGAACCGTGCTATGATCTGGTTAAATAAGAAGAGAACTGCAGTCTCTCCATCATCTTTGAATGTCGACATAGCTTTGACCCACTTAGTGAAGTAGTTGACAGCCACAATGATATAGCGGTGCCCCCTGGCTGACGGGGGGTTGCAAGTAGTGTAATCAATCCCCCACTTAGTGAAAGGACCGACGGTGATAAGAGGAAACATAGGAGCTGGATGTGCCCTCATCTTCCGCGAGAAGATTTGGCACGGATGGCACTTCTTGACCGACTCTATACAATCTTTGATAAGCGTGGGCCAGAAGTAACCTGCTCGTAAGATTTTTTGGGTTGTTTCCAACCCGGACAAGTGACCGCCACAAGCTCCTGTATGAAAATCATTGAGCACTATGACAGCCTCCTCATGAGTGAGACATCGACGCAAGATACAATCTACACCTCGCCGATACAACGTATCATTGAGTATAATATAGTTCTTGGCCTGATGGTGTATCCGCCGACGCTCATCATGAGAAGAAGAGGTAGGACACTTCAAAGTCTAGAGACAGATCAGTATATCTCCGTACTAGGGGTCTGACGATTCGATCAAAAACATATCCCCCCAGATAGGCGATTCTTCAGGAACAACGTCACCTGACGCAACTTAAAGTTCCGAAATAAGTTCTGCGAAGACCAGTGACTTCTTGGACTTCGCTGAAATGAAGTCTAAGTCAAATTCTTGGAGGATGACCATCCATCTACTGATTTTTCTACCGATAACTCATCGTGTCAACATGTACTGAAATGGATTCACGACGGCAATGACGGTGGTATTACGAAACAAAACATAGTGACAGAACCGTTGAACATCGTGAACTGCTGCCAACGCAAGTTTTTCGAGATGGGTATAATTAAGTTCCAGTCCTACGAGGCCTCAGCTCAGGTAATAGATCACGTATTCAGAGAACGAATCATCTTCCTGAACTAAAACCATGCCTATGGTTGACTCTGCGGCAGCCAGATATAATAGGAAATCCTTGTTATAATTCGGTGGCCATAGCAGAGGGGCGGTTGTAAGGGCATGTTTCAATGTGTCGAAAGAGCGCTGCGCTGCTTCGTCCCAGAGAAAAGGAACGTCTTTCTTCAGTAAACGCATGAAGCCTTTGGTAATTTCGGCATAGTTGGCGATGAAGTGTCGTAAGAAATTCGCCTTGCCTTGAAGACTTTGAAGTTGTAAAATCATGCGTGGGGGGGGCAACTGGATTATCGCCTCCACCTTGAGAGGATCTACCATGATCCCTGTGGTTGACACTATGAAACCTAACAAACTCCCTGACGTGATGCAAAAGATGCACTTGTTGGGATTCAAGCGAATCCTAAAGTAGCGACAACGTTCAAAGATGAGTTTGAGGTGTGTAGGATGATCTTTTCTCTTGCGAGAGCGTGATGCTAAATCATCTAGATAGGCCTCGACTATATGTTTGAGGTCGTGAAACGCAAAATCCATGGCCCGCTAGAAAGTGGCTCCAGCATTCTTGAGACCAAAAGGCATTTTTCGATAGGCGAATGTACCCCACGGACAAATGAATGCCATTTTGTGTTGGTCCTCGGGTTTGATTTGGATTTGGTTATAGCCCGAAAAACCATCCATGAATGAAAAGGCTTCGCAACCACTGCACTCATCAATGATCTGGTCAATGAATGGGGTTGGGTAATTATCTTTTGGACATGCCTTGTTCAAATCACATAAATCGGTACAGACACGAATCTTGCCTTGTTTTTTATCGACTGGCACGGGGTTTGACACCCATTGAGTCAAGTGAATAGGGTATATGAACCCTGCCTTAAGCAATTTCTCCACCTCATCTTTGATAGCTGCTGCTTTCCTAGGATTAACTGGACGAAGTTTCTATCGAACAGGATTAGCATCCGGATACGTAGTGATTTCATGTTCAACTATTTTCGGATCAATGTCTGGCATTTCCTCGTAAGACCAAGCAAAAACATCGCAGAATTCCTTAAAAAGATTAGTGTAAATCTGAATCTCTTCGGGGGAGAAATCCACTCCGACGAAGACATTTTCCATGAAGCCAGGGTTTCGAGAGATATTGATAGGAATCATTTCAGTGATAGTCACCATATTGCCCTCAGCATAAATATCTTGTGTAGCTAAGAGGTTAATGGGACAAGGATGATCTCCCGTCATGGTGATAGTGAATTCTCCTGCGTCAATTCGGTGTAAATCTGGGAGGAAATATGATCTGTGATGAAGATCTTCCCAGGGTTTGTCTGGACCAGTCATTGCTTCGATTATAGCTTCATCCGAAGGCAATACTAAATCTAACGAATCGATATCCATAAGAGAACCCTAAGCCCAGATAGGCTTGAGGAGTGGATCCAACTCTTGTGTGGGAATCGGATCAGAAGTAGCTGAAGTTTGTTGGACCAAAGAGTATGCTACTTCAGCGGCTGACAAGGGTGTGGCCATGCCAACGTGCCCTGTCTCATCCATCATGGCTGATGGGGAAGGAAGAGTCCACGGATCCTGAAAGTAAGTCGTGCGAAACGACAAAACATGGAAAATCTCAGCCTTGTGGTGGTTCGATATAAACTTGACATCGCCTTGAGGAGGTGGGAAGTCGAAGGTACCCATCAAAGATGGGCACAAACCAACTCCTACATTGACGACACCGGCTTGAGGATTATCTACCATGGGAACCGTGGATACCCCCAAGGCTAGGTCAGGTCAAGAGAAGGACAACTGATCAATAGTCACTATCCGGCCTTCATGTGGAAACAGTAAGACTCAGAAAACTGTAGCGACCACCTCTTGTATTGCGTAAGTTCAGCTACGACATAACAATAGATTGTAATCGATGGGGGCATCAACTACTTCTACTTCGACGCACACGGTCTTCCCCCCTAACTGGACAGGGAAAGAAGGAATGATGCCATGCAGTCGGAAAGAACGACCATCGAACGCAGTAAGGAGGGAAGGCGACGGAGACAACTCAGGTTGACCAATGGCTTTCCAGCATGCTAACGACACAACGCAAGTCGAAGCGCCCTCGTCTACCACTGTGCGGAAGATATTCCGCATAAAAGTTTTCGTGGGATGAGCCACTACTATCTGAAACACGACGTGGTAAGGAAAACGCGGTTTTAAGTCAGTTGTATCTAACATGATAGTTCCCGGGTTACAAGTCTCAGAAGAGCCTAAAGTAGTCAATAAGGCTTTCCTCTGAGCAGGGCAACTTTGGAGGACCTCCAAAGCAGACATGGCACAAGGGGTTTGAGATAAATCTTCCACCACAGAGTAGTTCTGGGAGGCCCTTGTGTCTGGATTGTGAGAAGCCCTCTTGAACGCACCTTTTGGAATGCGCGTCATTGTTTCACCCAATGTCTTCTCAATCTGTAGAGGAAGAGATGGGATCTCGACTTCTTTTCCTTTCTTAGGAGTGCATGGTTTTCTATAATCGTGAGCTCTAGTCGTTATGAAAGCATCACTTTTCACCATATATACGTTCGCGGAAGATGAATTGTTTGGGGCAGGGAAGTTTTCTTGGCTGCCCCCCTCGACACTTGTAGAGGCTTGAGTCAAATTTTTCCCATGATGAAAGGGATTAGTCAACACAGCTTGTTGTTGCTATGTGACAAACTTTTGGGCCTCCGCAAGTCGAGGGCATAGATGGGTTGGGTGGTCTTCCGCACATAAGTTGCACGGATACCTAGCCTTCTTCTTTTCCATGGTTCCCTCGCCAGCATTATCATTTGGTTTTTTATCCCCCTTACTCTTCTTGCGTTGTTTTTTCTTCCCCTCGGGCTGCTGGTTGGCCTTTGGGTTAGTCGTCTGTACAGAGTGTACTTCCGACGTTTTAGTAGGAGGAGAAGCCAAAGCAATAGTATGGCTGGTCACTGAGTGTTGTATAGATAACTGCTGCAATTGTTTTGTCAATTGCTCAGCGGGCTTGGTTTGTGCCGAACCAACTATACCACCGACATGTGGTCCGTCTCTCTGTCTAGTTTTGTCCAGAATCGATCATGGTGCCTCCGGCAGGATGGTGTACAAGAGACCAAACTAAGAATAGATAAGCTCAAACTATTGAGCCCTCATGATGGCATCTTCCTCAGAGAAAACCCCTGAAGTCGCGACGTCTTTGGATAACTGTGGAACTAAATACTTAAGGAACCACTCAAGCAGGAATGTTGGTGGGACAGGTACCTTGATAAGACTCTTTCGACATCGCCACTCTCGAATATGATCCAAGATATGGTTCGCTGTCGTCTGCTCAAAATTAGCTAGCAACTCTGTGCCGACGTCGTATCTCACAGGTAACTAGAAATGGTTAAGGAAGGCCATCGCCAGTTCGCCAAAAGAAGAATATCGTGAACGATCAAGTTCTATGTACCATTTCGCGACACTCCCAATAAGAGTGCATTGAAACAATCGCAACTGGACGAAGTCATCTTTCAGTGAGTTAGATGAACACCATAAGTGGAAAGTAGTCACGTGATCACCTGGATCTTCGTTAGGCTTGGCCTCTAACTTTGGGATGTCCGAAGGCAACTTCGTTGGCATAGGAGGCCAACACGGATCATGACAGATAGGATCATTCAACAACCGTTTTAAATCTGGCAAGCGTAACGTTGCCAAGAAAGGGAGTTTAGGTTGCTGCTGATAGCTGGGATAAGAGGGTCCTGGAGTTGGACTGGCACCAAGTTGCCAGGAAAAGTTTGGCTGTTGGCTCAGGTTTTGGTAAAAACCGTGGCCCTGGCCAGCGTAAGGGTTTTGCATTTGAGGAGACATCATTTTTTGATTCCCCATGAAGGACATAGGATGTTGGGCATTCATCGTGTTCGACGGACTTTGGGACGGATTACCCCATGTTGGTCCTGATGGAAGAGGCATAGAAGTCTGTCCGGGGTTCAATTGGTTGTGGAAAGAATTACCCCAGAACGACATTCTAGAGGATGGAACGGATCCTTGTGTTGAGTTCCAAGGTCCTGGTATATGTGCCCCCAGCGCAGGAATAGTACCCTGTGCCGGCGTAAAATGTCCAAAAACAAGTGTTCCCCCAGATGGGAAAGCAGCGGATGCGAAAGCGTTATTACCAAACATCTCGTTCCAAACAAACGGTGACGAACCTACCGACTGAGTTTGTGCAGGTGTTCCTTGACTCTCGGCTCCAAAAGGACTTGTGTGTGCAGGCTGCCCGACGGACTGCTGATGCGATCCACCGAGTGAAGGGGACGAAGGAGGAATATGACCTCCAGCGTAAGAAAAAGCATTGAAAGGGATAGGAATGCCCCCAAGTTGACCTTGCATAGGAGTGTTAGAGCTCCCTGCCCCCAGACCCAAAGTCTGGAAAGTGGATGAAGTGAGTGCAGGACTAGTACATGAACTAGGCATACCGTATGAAAACGGAGCTCCTGTCGCACTAGGTGTGTAAAGAGGTGTGGCTGCCGCGATAGATGGGGTTGGTCGACTGTGCGACATAGTTGCGACCGAGACCATGGTGGCTCGGACCACCGACAAAGGCAAGTTAGGAGAAGCTTCTCTTGTGGTAGCAACAGTGATGGGAATGGAAGAATTCCCAGATGAAGTAACAGAGATTGGTTCCATCACTGGGTTAGGCACTGACAGGCATTCGTAAAATTGAATTGGCACAATAATGTCCGGCCACGTATCAGTGTTTGAGGTTTCAACCAATCCAAGATTGGTGGTCGATTCCTCGGGGGGTTGTTCAGGCTCAAAATCCCCAATTGCTTCGAAATACCCTTGATGGTCTAGCTTCCGCCTCAATGGTGGTGGGGGTGGCTCCAGTATAACCGGTGGTAGGCCCAGAAGCCTTCGTGACCGGCGGAGCTCTGAATCCTCCACTGTGTGAGAAGATTCACGACACGCTAAGGTATTCTACATGAGCAAACAGTAACACTCACTAAAATAAATCCCCTAGAAGATAAATCAAGAAAGCACTAAACTAGTTGGAAGAACAGTTACAACAACCAACACTAGAGAAACTTACCAGTGCAAGTGCAACTCAAATATGGAAGCACCCTCCGGGTATACTCTGCAAAGCATTGGTTCGATGTCCGTCCTAGGTATCACGGTATACCCCCGTAGTCACCTATGTATGTCCCTAGAAAAGATTGGCAACTAGTTTGCCAGCACGTGAACAACTGTCAAGCGGGTACAGTCGATAGTCAGGTAGACCACAATGAGAAGGGTATCAAGCCCGAAACCTGTCAAGGGTATTGAGAGAAAATGGTCTGGAAGACAACTGAGGACCTCAAACGGATTCGATACCCACGAAGCTCTGTGGCAAATGCAAACGACGGAATCCCTTAACAAATCCTCTATATGTCTTCTCTACAACACTCGGTCCAGCTTTGGAGGGGTTATATCCGCTACCTTTCCTTACGCGACCTCGTGTTTAGCCCCTGTGTTAGAGGGGGGTCCTGAATAACTTTCCGTAACTGGACTTCTACACTCCCTATTGACAGACTCCAATGTTTGGTTTGGGTGACCTTGGAGAATTTACTCTCCAACCTATTCCAAGGTCCTATACCTGAGCTAGTGTATGCACCCTACAAACAGAAAAGTCTACTTGATTTTAATTAGCGTTTCTTTTAATGGGCTTCTTTAAGTCACAAGGTACGGAAGTGAAACTGATGGTGTGTAAAAAGACTCAAAGCAAAATGCATGAGAAATGCGTGGAAACAAAACTTTTTACTAAAATGCAAAACCAACAACTTTTCAATGAAAGACTTCTTTTCTTTTTCAAATTTACTAAGATTCCATGCAGTAAATATAAAGGACTTTCGCTCATATTTGCGAGCTACTTATACTATAAATGCAATGCAAAAATTATGCAAAAAGACTCTTTCCGAGCTACTGATGCAACAACACAATCTTCAAATCAAGAAGAAAATGAAACAAGAAATTGTTTTTTATTTCGTTGTAAAATAACACAACAAGGAAAAATGTTGACAAGAACAAAACCAAGAGAATGAAAAGAAAACTCTATCTTAAAGCGCAAATTGCAAACAAAATCAGAGCATGAAAATGCAAAAAAGAAATCTAAACAGCATCGATTCTAACACTTTCCTAAAAACCATAAAACAAATATTTTTTCTCTTTTGTCTTTTCTATCAAAATATAAACTAACAAACACGGGCTAAGGATAAGATGCCCCAACCTGTTGACTGTGCAGCTCCAGACTCTATACCCCTGAGAGGATCTCTTCTCACCACAGGAGGGGATGACTGCCCCACCCAAGCTGAAAAGCTACCAAACAAGCCCGCAACTATCACCAAGACAGCACGCGTGCAAACCCGTGCTGAGCTAAAACAAAGTGCGGGTACTCGCGGGCTAAGCTTAAACAGGCTGTGGGTCTGTACAAAAGACAAGATAAAACAATACACAGGTAGCCCAGACCTTAAAAAGGCCTCTGGTATCAACAACCAGGGTCTCTAAAAGGCTTGGATGCTAGCACTTTAACAGAAAAAGAAAATTTACAAAAAGAAAACAAATGCAATGAATGACTAACACAAAAAGGCAGACTAAAAAACAAGACAATAAACCTACAAGACCCAGACAAGATCCAGAAATCCCCTTGAGAAGGTAAACTTCTGACAGGGAAGAGGAGACTGCCTCTCAAGCTTCCTAAAGGCTACATGCTACTGAAACCACTTCAGCACGCAGGCAAACGCGTGCTGTAGACAGTTAGGGCGCGGGTTACACGTGTGAAGGGCTCCTGCAGGCCACGTGTACCTTTGTGTGTCCCGAGAATAAATGTCAAGCAATAGTCAAGGAAGAACTGGTATTGATAACTAGGTTTCCTGCTAGCTTTTGACCTAACAAACAACAAAATAAACAAAGAAACAGAAATTGAACTTCTTTGAACTACCCAAGAACCTCAAATGAAATCCGAAAACCCTAAGAGTAAAATATCCCCAGTGGAGTCGCCAATTCTGTTGTGGGGTATTCTACCCTATGGACTAGCAAGTTAGGGCTTAAACTTGCATGCAGATCATGACCCTTCATAAACTACTTTTAACCTTCTACCCGAATCTAAAACCCTTTTTCACATGCACACATGGGAAGAATCAACTAACCTTTTTATCGACGGTTGGTGTAGATCCTCCATTGAGATTTTATCTCCTTGCTTCTGCTGCTCCTTCCAAAAAGCAATCCTGCAATCAAGACAAAGCTACACATGCATGCTATTGTTCTACTAGAGGATTAGAGATTAAACACAAATCAAATAAAACATACAAGACTCATGTATTCGGGATGGGAAAAGTATCTTTTTATTAATCTCAACATGAATCAACTTACAATGATTATAGAGACCGACCACCGTTCCTTGATCCTGATCCTGGGCTCCTCCTCTTCTTTTTCCTCCAACTGCTCTGCTTGAATTCTCCTAAAGCTTGAGGAAAGGCTAAAGGGTTGGGACAAAATGGATTCGGCAATTGGGCAGAGTTTCTTTGCTATGATTTTTCCTCCTTTGAATAGTACCCCTACCCCTTCTTTTATAGGCTAGAAGGAGATAG
>ML790830.1:287226-324143 GCA_009831015.1 Picea engelmannii
GGGAGGATTGATCCAGGTGGATATCGGGGGCCACCCACCTTTTCCAAATGGCTCAAAACAGTTTTCTGGCCATTTTGGCAATTTACTATTTTTAGCAGGTTTTAACTTCCGGGGCCATTTTGAGGGTCCAAATGAAGGTTTTTCTAGATCGAGGTTCTCAATGATAGCCAAATGCATGATTGAGCCCCCAAAATGAATCTCCTCGACAATACCTTTCCAACGATCTATCACACGCCTAAAACGGAGATCGTATGCAAAAGTTACGACCCTGGGAAGTTGATGCACCAACTTACCCAAACGGGGCCCACATGACTTTTGGCGCTTCATCTCCTAGGGTTAGGTTTTTGGATGTCTATGACTTTTGTCATTCCCGATTATTGTAAAAAGGCCTCCAGAGACTCATTGTAACCATCTTCTTGTGAATGCGAGTAGCCGTCACATCTCTTCTCAGAGATAAGCTGCCACCATTCTAGCGAGTCTTTCACTCTGTATTTTTACAGTCTCTATACATTTCTTTGATGAATAGAAATTGTGTATTACTGTATATCTGTGTTTATGGTTGCATATCTGATACATTTCTGTTATATTATTGAATATCTGCAATATCTCTGTGCATTTCTTTATTATATCTCCGCTCTCATTTCGTGCCGAAAATAATCTGGATCATGGGTGTATTGGAAGTTACATGGCATTTCAAGAGATCAGTTCCGACAAATATTCTACATATGGAAATGATGAATGATGACAATGAGACATGGATGATCTCAATGATTATGTGTAGGGTCGATGGATTCCATTAATCCCTTGACCATATATAATCCATAATCAATTAACCATTAAACTACCTAACCCCTAAGCCCCAAATCCATTAGCCATTGACCCTTAATCCCTTAAATTGTAACCCCTAATCCCTTAACACTTAATCCCTTAAATGATAACCCCTAATCCATTAACCATTAATCCGTAGACCTCAAATATCTAAATCACCTAATCCCCAAATCCCCTATCCACTTAACACCCAAAAACTCAACAAAATTACTATGTAGGCACTTTGGGAGTTAAATTGGAAGCCAAACTAGAAGCTAAAAAGTAAGCTAAGTTGGAAGCTAAAATAGAAGCTAAACTGGAAGCTAAACTGGAAGCTAATCTGGAAGCTAATCTGGAAGCTAAACTAGGAGCTAAACTGGGAGCTACACTGGGAGATAAATTAGGCACTAATTGGGGCTCTAAAATAGGCGCTAATAGAACCTAGTTTAGTGCCCACTTGTGTTTCTCGGCGCAAATAGATCCATAAATAACACTCTCCCAATAAATAACATCGACTTTAGCAAAAAAGTGGATAAAAATACAATAAAACAGTCAGTGGAAGCAAAAAAGGGAGCTAATCATAGGGATTTTTTGTAGTGAAGGTTTGTTGATGTATCAATGATAGTGGCAGTTACATGTTAATCAGTGGTAGTGACAATTTGAGTCTACAATAATATTTCAGGGAGACAAGATGGGGCAAGGAAAGGGGTTTGTATCCTCCTTCTAGTTGTTTCCAGAGAACTCAGAGAGTTGGAGCTTCCTTCAGGTTGGTGCATGTAAATCAAGAGGTCATAGCCTCCTTCCAGTCGGTTTCTAAGAATTCAAGGAGTCATACATTCCTTTAGGTTGGTGCCTATAAATCTGGGGGTTGTAGCCTCCTTCTAGTTGGTGCAAAAGAACTCAGGGAGTTGGTGCTTCCTTCAGGTTGGTTCCTGTAAATCAGGGGGTTGGTGCCTTCTTCCAATTGGTGTTGGAGAATTAGGAATTCAATGCTTCCTATGAATGATAGTATTCTTGATATATATAAGAAAACATTCTGTGGTTTTCTCCCATTTGGGTTTCCATGTAAATTTTGGTGTATTGTTCATGTGGTTATTTGATGTGATGATACCACTTATGGTTATATGCTCAATATGTATTTAATGAAATCATAAATGATATACTATTGATAAACTTGAATTTTATATATCATGATTGAAAGTGGTAAAAAGTTCTCATACTGATTCACCCCCCCTTCTCAGTATTCCAACAATTTGTATCACAATGGGTCCTTCAAGAAATGATTTTAACCACTAGAGGATAGATCATGGATTTCATGACTAATGGATATAGAGCTAAAGGAATATTGTGGTTTGATGGTCATATTGGTATGAAGTATGAGATGTGGAACATAAAGATGAAATTATTTTTACAACCATGGGGGTATGATGTTTGACACTCAATTTTTATAGGATACACTGATTCAAAGAAAAAAAATAATTCAGCCAAGAAGGAATTGAAAATAACAAAAAAATGGAAATGGATTTCATCTTGGAAGGGTTGTGTGATTCAGTGAAAGATAAAGCGGGAAAATGTTCATCAGCCAAAGAACTTTGGCATAAGCTACATAATCTATACTTTACGGAATCCCATTATACTATAGAGAGAGAACATAACAATAAGAATAAAGAAGATGAAGAAGATGTTGAGTTAGTATGGGAAGAAAGAATCTCATCAGTTCATACAAATTTAGAAGAAGATTGTGAGAGACACCTAACTAGTGCTTTAGACAAGTAGTTCAAAGAAAGAGAGAAAAACATGTCACTCAAGGAAGAATTGATAGAAAGGCAGTCTCAAAATATCATCTCTGAATAATTCCAAGAGATGATTACAAACCTAAAAGTCCAGGTAGAAGAAGCAGACATGATTGATGAAGCATGCAAAATTCATTGGAAGAAAATAAATTTTTGGAAGCATAAATAGTAGCACCAATAAAGGAAGCAACGGAGAGAGAAAATATTTTGACTATCCATCTCAAGAAAATATCTAAGTACTTCAAGAAACTTGAAGCATAATTCAATCAAGAGAAAATAAGAATTGAAGAAGAACTTGTCTCCTTAAAGACCCAACTTGAATAAGGAAAGAGAAAGGAATAAGTCATGAAGATCTAGGTGATGAAGAAAGAAGAATGTGAGAAACTTGAAGATGCAGTTGTTACATTAAAATTTTAAGTTTTCAAGATCAACAAGAGCACTAAAGAGAGAGAAATATCCACATCCTCAGTAAAGAAAGCTAAAGAGAAATGTTACAAGTTTATAGAAAGAAATAATAAAGAGAAGGTTAAGAGCTATGAAGAAGTTATCAAAGATTCTATTAAGAAGGAAGAAAGTGAGCCCTCAAAGAAGAACATTCCAGAAATGAAGAAAACTCAAGAAGGAGATTACAAAAGAGACAGATATCAAAGAAGACATTCCACTTTCAAGAATCAAAGAAGCTTAAATCATTATGAAGGAAACAATAGAAGAGAATATCGTGATCATCCAAGGCATGAGCTCAGAAGGACTACATCACAGAGAAGATCATTCACTTTGAGGTATGAAAATTTATTTTATGGTCATTGCTTTATTTGTACTAAATTTTAACATAAAGTTGTAGATTGCAGAGGTTGTGGAAGAAATGGTCCAGAAAGAAATGAATATGTGACTCCATATGATATTGAATGTTACAAATGTTGATTAAGGTTGGTTGTCATTGATGTCAACCCTTGAAGAAAGACCCATAGCACAAAGGTTTGGGTAATGGACCCAATAGTGTTTGATGTAAATATGACTCATTATTGTTTTGTCATGGTTGATATGAAGTAAATATGGATGAACTCCAAAGTGGTCCCCTTATGGTGAAATCCCTCACGGGAAGACGCTTTGTGTAGTAAGAGAACCCATGCTTAATTATGGAATAATGAGATGAAGGAAAGTGAATTTGTAATGGAAAATATCCTATATGGATAGTGCTTGTCATTTTATTTCCAGTGGTATGTGGAACGTCAAGTAATTCCTCACGGTTAGAGAGTTATGGCCATGAGAAGTTGGAGACCCCAGGTTTGGGTAATGGACCCAAGTTTGTTTGATGGGTAATAGTATGAGTTATGATATATTTTCATATAATATTATTCTATATGGATAGTAAATGTCATTCCATTTCTGGTGGTATGTATAACGTCACATAACTCCTCACAGTTTGAGAGTTATGGACTTACGAAGTTGGAGGACCCTCATATGTCATCTAGAAGCCCCAAAAGGTCAAAGTAATCAAAGTGGTATAAGAGATTTTAAAAGGTAAATAATAAAGTGAAGTGATGACTGTATTATAATTCAAAGTGAATACAAAATAAATTGTTTCAATAATAATTTTAATGGAAAAATTAGAAGTGGACCCAACCCTAAAATAAGGAAAGTGGGGCCAAGTGACCTAGAAGATGTTTTTAAGGAAGCTACTTCAAGAGTATAAATAAGAGGCAAGGCTCTCTCATTTGAATCAAACTTGAGAATATTGAATATCTATAGGTGTCTGAGGTATACAAATGAATCTCTATAGGTGTCTGAGGTATACAAATGAGGAAGAAAAGAAGGCCGAAATGCAAGGAAGGATAAATTCTTTTGATGGTGTTTTCTAAGGTATGTTATTTTCAGGTCATCTCACCATTTTCGCTATACATTTTTTTATATAATGACTCCAATCCTGAAATTTCTATGCAAGTGATAAAACATATCCAAGTATATATGGTTAAAAATTAAGCTTTTGGTTCGATGTATTTTGGGATTTACACTATGTGGAAAATAGGGTTCGTGGCCAGTCCTGAAACTAGTCAAAATCTGGTGTTTCGGGTGAAAACGTCATAACTTCTTCATAACAGATACAAATTCCATGATACCAATTGTGGTGGTTAGGGTACAGTTGGTAGTATGTGGTGTAATAGTTTCAGATCATTTCATCAAATATTTTGTGTGGGGCATGCTCTACAAGGTCGCTCTCTAGAATAAGACATAATTAAACAAGGTATGCCATTTTTGCTAAAACTCCTTTTCTGAGAGGTTACAAGGAGTGAAACTTGGAGGAATTACATAAAACACACTAAATACAATTTTGTATCAGTTTTAGATCTTTATAATTATAGGTTCAAAGTTATGATTACTTCAAGTTAGGGTTGTTGACTAATCCAAAACTAGGCATGTGAGACTAAAGAAAAGTTTGATGAAAATGCTAGTCTCTTGTTTTTAAAGTTAAGGAAGGTTTGCAGGAATGGGATCATATACACTATGTCTATTACAAGGCTACAAATCAGATTTGGATGATGAAATTGATGAGGAATTTTGGTTGAGGTACATGTTGAGTACATGGTTGAGACAAGTAGTTGATGAGTTGACACATACATGAGATGTATAACTGATAATGTTGGTACATATTGATGAGTCATAGTTGATGAGTAGTTGACACATGATTGGTACATACTTGGTACTTGGTTGGATGCACTTGTTTATGGTACAGGTTGATTACAGGTTGGTGCATACTTGATGCACTTGTTTATGGTACATGTTGATTATAGATTGAGGTACAAGTTGATGCATGGTTCATATTTATTGGTACAGGTTTACAACGATATATCTCACAATGATAGTGTGACAGTGGTTCCATCATTCTACTTCTACTTCAAGGTGGTAGGACAGGGCAAGAACAGGTGGTTGTAGCCACCTTCCGGTTGTAGCCGAAGAATATTGGGGGTTGTAGCCTCCTTCTAGTTGTAGCCAAAGATTTGGAGAGTTGGAGATTCCCTTAGGTTGTAGCCTGAGAAACTAGAGGGTTGGAGCCTCCTTCCATTTGTATCTAGAAAACAAAGGAAGTTGGTGCTTCCAATGAATGTAATTCTTCAATACATATAAGAAAAAACATTATGTGGTTTTCTCCCGATTTGGGTTTCCACGTAAAACCCTGGTGTATTGTGTATGTGTGTGATTGTTTATTTATTACTGCTCATTATTGGATAATAATTCTACATTGATATAACATTTGAAGAAAAAGGATTATAATTACGTTATTACTGATTCACCCCCCCTCTCGGTAATCCAACAATTGGTATCAGAGTAGGTTCCTTCAGAAATCAGTTTAACCACTGAAAGGTAGATCATGGAGAATACCAACTCATATAAAAATGGAATACCATAGTTTGATGGACAGAAGTATGTTTTTTGGAGCATAAGGATGAAGACATATATACAGGCACAGGGATTTCAAGTTTGGCAATCAATTGTAGATGGATACACAGCACCATCAGTTCCACCAACAAGTGACAAAGTAGTGAAACTCGGTGAGAATAACTCCAAAGCTATAAATGCAGTTTGAATGGTGTCAGTGATACGGTTCACCAAATTTGCACATTGTGAATCTGCTAAAGAGATTTGGGACAAGCTTTGAAATATTTATGAAGGAGATTCAAAAGTCAAAACAAGAAAGCTTCAAACTTACAGAGGTCAGTTCAAACAACTAAAAATGAAGGAAGATGAAGATATTGCAGCCTACTTCTTATGAGTTGATGAAACAATGAATGAAATCATAGGATTGGGAGAAGAAATCAAAGAATCTGTAATTGTTCAAAAGGTACTAAGATCTCTTCCTATGAGATTCAACCCTAAGATATCATCACTAGAAGAAATATCGGATCTAAACTCAATAAGCATGGAAGAACTGCATGGAATCTTCACAACATATGAGATGAGAACTGAACAGGAAAATCCAGATGTAAAAGAAGCAACTTTCAAAGAATCCAAAAGATCAAAGCAAAAGAAAAAGGAACAAGAAGAATATAGCAGAAGCAACAATGTCTCGGAAGATGATGAAGAAGTGGCCAACTTCGTCAAAGGACTGAACAAGGGAACCAACGATAGGTACAGAGGTAAGATTCCTTTAATTTGTTTTAATTGTGATGGTATTGGTCATTTTTCTAACAAATGTCCTCATAAGAAAAAGAGAAATGATGAAGGTTAATCAAAAGGAATACAAACATATAAAGGTAAAAGAACTACAAAGAATGTTTTCAAGAAAAACTTTTGCACCAAAGAAGACATATCATCATCATATGAAGATGAAGTCAGTGACAGTGAAATAGGGAGAGTTCTATTCATGGTAGTAGAAGACTCTGATAAAGAAGACTCTGAAGAAGCATATGAAGAAGAAATTGAAAGGCATAAGTTGACTTCCAAGAAGAATTAATGAGTGTCATAGAAGTTATCAGAAGAAAAAAGAAGAAAAACAAGAAACTACAAGCAGAACTAGATAAGAAAAAAGACACTCAAGAACTAGAACAAATGATTACAAAATTGAAGGTTCAAATAGAAGAAGATAAAAGAATTGAAGAAGCACTCAAAAAATAGCTAGAAGGAAAGGATGGGATCATTGGAAACCTAAAAGTAGAGATTGTCACACTAAGAAAGGATACTCAAAAAGAAAATATGCAGAATAGATCAAAAGTTCTGGATGACATTATTAGCAGTAAAAAATATTATCTTGACAAGTCCAGACTTGGATACAATCAAACAGAAAAGGGATCAAGCTCCAAAACAACAGATCAAGAAACAAATCCAAAAATTTATGTAGAAACAATCAAAGGGGATAAAAATATATACAAGGAAGATTGTAGGGACACTCCTCCACCGAGAAGATTCATATTTCAGAATCAACAACAGATAGATAGGCCTCAAGAAGAAGAAGGATTCATAAGAGCACCTCCTTTCATAATATCTTCAACTACCATGTATCAAACTATATTTTTTGGTTTATGTTATGCTTGTAATAATTTTGTACATAAAGTTGTAAATTGCAGAGCTAACAACAGGAACAATAACTACATTGAGAGCCATACACAAAGGGGTTATTCAAGAAGACCTAGTGAAACAGAGAGAAGAAGTTGCAATAGGTTTGAATCCTTGAGCACTGAAGTGGAATGTTACAAATGTAACAATTTTGGACACATGGCCAAAAATTGCAGAATGACAGTCCCTCCTAAAGAACCTCAACAGAGTCACAAACAAGAATCTCAGAAAATGACATGGATAAGAAAGCAAGATCAGTATAGCAATGAAGAATGAACAGTCTCTCTACAAGCTAAACATAAGAAACGTGGTTGGTATGTTGACAGTGGATGTTCAAAACACATGACAGGTGATAATGACAAGTTTCTTACATTACGAGAGGAACGAGATGGATCAGTCTCCTTTGGAAATGATGATTCATCCAAAATCATTGGAAAAGGCATAGTCTGAATTGGGAACAAGAATGAAAAGGAAGAAAATGTTCTACTAGTAGAAGATATGAAACATAATCTTTTAAGTGTGATTCAAATGTGTGACCAAGGACATAAAGTTACTTTCGATTCACAAAAGGGTGAGATTAGAAAATAAGGTTCAGGGAAATTGGTCGCTACAGCTGCAAGAACTTCAAGCAACATATATGTGTTAAGAGAAATTGGAAATGAAAAGTGTTGTCTAGGAAAGGAAGATGAAATTTGGCTATGTTACAGAAGAATGGGTCACATGCATTTTGATAACCTTGTCAAAGTCAGCAAAAGAGAAGCAATCATAGAAATTCCCCAGATCACGAAACCAACCAATACTTTATGCAAGCATTTCCAACAAGGAAAGCAAACAAAGACCAGGTTCAAATCAAAGGAATATTCAACAACAAAACCATTGGAAATTGTGCATATTGATCTAGTTGAAACAACTACAACAAAAGGCTTAAAAGGTGAGAGATACTTTATGTTATTAGTTGATGATTATACAAGAATGACTGTAGTTTGTTTTCTCAAGAACAAATCAGAAGCTTTTGAAAATTTCAAGATCTACAAGGAAATGATTGAAAATGAGATGGATTCAAGAATCAAATGCTTAAGATTGGATAATGGAGGAGAATTCATGTCAAAGGAATTTATGGACTACTGCAGTAATCATGGAATAAAAAGACAATTCTCCATCGCTAGGAAACCTCAACAGAATGGAGTTGTTGAAAGAAAGAATAGGACAGTACAAGAAATGGCTCGAACAATGATAATGGATTCAAAGTTGACAGATATTTTTTGGACACAAGTAGTGCATACAACAATTCACATTCAAAACAGAGTAATTCTCAGAAACAACACTGATAAAACTCCATACGAGCTATGGAAAGGAACACCAACAAATGTGAAGCACTTCAAAGTTTTTGGAAGCAAATGCTACATCAAAAGAGAAGATGGCAGAATGGGAAAGTTTGACTCTCGTGTGGACAAATGAATACTTGTTGGTTACTCAAGTACAAGGAAATAATACAAGTGTTGCAATCTAAGATTAAACAAAGTTTTGGAAAGCATCAACATAACAATTGATGAAAGAGGCAAACCAGAATCAAAGAAAGAAGAAAACAAATCAATGGAATAAATTTTTGAAGAAGAAGATGAAAAATAAGAAGAAGAGGAAGATGAAGATGAAGAGAATCCGACAGAAGTAGAAGAGCAAGTTCAACAAGTATCTCCAAAGACACCTAGCAAATGAGTACATAAGAATCATCCTTTAGATCAGATTATTGGAAAGAACGATGCAAGAGTTGAGACTAGAAGAAAAATCCGTTCACAAGAACAAACACACCTAGCACTCTTATCTACATTTGAACCAAACTGTTTTGAAGAAGCCAGCAAGGATGAATTTTATAATAAGGCCATGGATGAATAATTGGATCAAATAGAGAAAAATGACACTTGGGAATTGGTTCCAAGACCAAAGAATAAGAATGTGATCGACACAAAATGGGTTTTTAGGAATAAATTGAATGAATATGGATAGGTTACAAGGAGCAAAGCTAGATTGGTATGTAAAGGATATGCATAGATTGAAGGAATCGACTTTGAAGATACATATGCCCCAATTGCCAGAATGGAAGAAATCCATTTGCTTTTAGCTTATGCATGCTCCAAAAATGTTAAAGTATATTAGATGGACGTAAAATCGTCTTTTCTGAATGGGGAACTTGAAGAAGAAGACTACATTGAACAACCAGAAGGATTTCAGTTGTCAGAGAACACAGGCTATGTGTGTAAATTAAAGAAGGCCTTGTATGGTCTAAAACAAGCTCCTAGAGCATGGTACTCCAGACTGGATAAGTATCTGTAGAAGGTAGGGTTCAGAAAAGAAAGTGCAGACAACAACCTCTACATCAAGGTAAGTCAAGGTAATATTTTATTAATTGAAGTTTATGTTGATGATATTATTTTTGGTAGTGATGATGACAGGTTAAGCCAGAAATTTGCAAAAGACATGCAAAGTGAATTTGAAATGTCATTACTTGGAGAAATATCCTTCTTTCTAGGACTTCAAATACGTCAAAGCAACCAAGGAAATTTTATTTCTCAAACCAAGTATATCAAAGAAATGCTAAAGAGGTTCAGAATGGCAGATTGCAAACCAGTTATCACTCCCATGCAAACTAGTTGTAAGGTGAGCAAAGATGATGATTCAAAGTATACAGATCAAAGGAAATATAGGTCAATGATTGGCAGCCTACTATATGTGACAGGATCCAGACCAGATGTAATGCAGGCAGTTGGACAGGTGGCATGATTTCAAGCAACACCAAAGGAATCACATGTATTAGCAGTAAAGAGGATTTTCAGATATCTCAAAGGAACATAAGAGTTTGGAATATGGTATCCAAAAGGAAAAGATCTATCACTTATGGCCTACACAGATGTAGATTAGACAGGTTGTATTGATGAATGACGAAGCACCACTGGAGCAGCATTCTACTTAGGTGAGTGTTTGGTATCATGGCTAAGAAAGAAACAACCATCGGTATCTCTATCTACAGCCGAGGCAGATTATATTGCAGTAGCAGCATGTTGTACACAGGTTCTTTGGATGAAACAAACCTTGACAGATATACAGGTTGAGTATGATGAGTCCATTCTAATATATTGTGATAATACAAGTGCCATCAGTATCTCAAAAAACCCAGTGATGCACTCCAAGACTAAGCACATTCCAATCAAGTATCACTTTCTACGGGAACAAGTTGTAGAAAAGAACATCAGAGTTGAGTATGTGGGCACAAAAGAACAAGTGACAGACATCTTTACAAAACCACTTCCATAGGAAGCCTTTGAATATATTCTCCAAAGACTTGGAGTTATTCCTACTCCAAAAATGAATGCTTTTTGAATGCTTTTTGAATGCTTATCCTATATGTCTTATATGTACATGAGGAATCACCATAAGAGGACAATCTGTGAGGGGGAGCAGCCCCGAATGGAAAGATACCTTTGCCATTGATGACAAAGGGGGAGAGATTTATCAGATGCAGAGGATAGAGGCATGGTTCTAGGAGAAGAAGATTCATCAGATGCACAGGACAGAGGCATGGTTTCAAGGGGATCATGAGTGATATGATTTCAGTGTTGCATCAGAGTGTTGCCATCAATTCCAAAGTGGGAGATTGTTGATTAAGGTTGGTTATCATTGATGTCAACCCTTGAAGAAAGATCCATAGAAAAAAGGTTTGGCTAATGGACCCAATAGTGTTTGATGTAAATATGGCTCATTATTGTTTTTTCATGGTTGATAAGAAGTAAATATGGATGAACTCCAAAGTGGTTCCCTTATGGTGAAATCCCTCACGGGAAGACGCTTTATGTAGTAAGAGAACCCATGCTTAATTATGGAATAATGAGATTAAGGAAAGTGAATTTGTCAGGGAAAATAACCTATATGTATAGTTCTTGTCATGTCATTTCCGGTGGTATGTGGAACGTCACATAATTCCTCACGGTTAGAGAGTTATGGCCATGAGAAGTTGGAGACCCCAGGTTTGGGTAATGGAGCCAAGTTTGTTTGATGGGTAACATTATGAGTTATGATATATTTTCAGATAATACTATTCTATATGGATATTACATATCATGTCATTTCTGGTGGTATGTAGAACATCACATAACTCCTTACGGTTTGAGAGTTACGACCTTACGAAGTTGGAGGACCCTCATATGTCATCTAGAAGCCCCAAAAGGTCAAAGTAATCAAAGTGGTTAAAGATATTTTAAAAGGTAAATAATAAAGTGAATTGATGACTATATTATAATTCAAATTGAATACAAAATAAATTATTTCAATAATAATTTTAATGGAGAAATTATAAGTGGACCCAACCCTAAAATAAGTAAAGTGGGGCCAAGTGACCTAGAAGATGTTTTTAAGGAAGCTACTTCGAGAATATAAATAAGAGGCAAGGCTCTCTCATTTGAATCACACTTGAGCATATTGAATATATATAGGTGTATGAGGTATACAAACAATATCTAAGACAAAATTATAAGGAAAGTGAAGAAAAGAAGGCCGAAATGCAAGGAAGGATAAATTCTTTTGATGGTGCTTTCTAAGGTATGTTATTTTCAGGTCATCTCACCATTTTCAATATAACTTTTTTTCTATAATGATTCAGATCCTGAAATTTCTATGAAAGTGAGAAAACATATCCAAGTATCTCTGGCTACAAATTCAGCTTGTGGGTCGTTGTATTTTGGGAGTTACACGCTTTTTAAAATAGGGTTTGTGGCCAGTCCTAAAACTAGTCAAATCAGGTGTTTCGGGTAAAAACGTCATAAATTCTTCATAACAGATCCAAATTCATTGAGACGATTTTTTTTGGTTAGGGTATAGTATGTATTATGCAGGGTAATAGTTTCATATCATTTCATCAAATATTTTGTGCGGGGAACTCTCTACAAGGTCTCTCTCTAGAATAAGCCAGAATTCAGCAAGGTATGCCATTTTTGCTATAGCTCCTTTTCTGAGAGGTTCCAAGTAGTACCACTTGGAAGAATTGCACAAAACACACTGAAGCACATTGTGTATCATTTTTAGATCTTTATACATTACAGTTTCAAAGTTATGATTACTTCAAGTTTGGGTTGTTGACTAATCCAAAACTAGGCATGTGAGACTAAAGAAAAGTTTGATGAAAATGTTAGTCTCTTGTTTTAAAAGTTAAGGAAGGTTTGTAGGAATGTGATCATATACAACAGGTCTATTACAGAGCTACAAATCAGATTTGGATGATGAAATTGATGAGGAATTTTGGTTGAGGTACATGTTGAGTACATGGTTGAGACAAGTAGTTGATGAGTTGATACATACATGAGGTGTATAGTTGATGATGTTGGTACATATTGATGAGTCATAGTTGATGAGTAGTTGAAAAATGATTGGTACATACTTGGTACATGGTTGGATGCACTTGTTTATGGTACAGGTTGATTACAGGTTGAGGTACATATTGATGCATGGTTGATGCATGGTTCAGATTTATTGGTACAGGTTTACAATGGTATATCTCACAGTGATAGTGTGGCAGTGGTTCCATCATTCTACTTCTACTTAAGGGTGGCAGGACGGGGCAAGGACAGGTGGTTGTATCCACATTCCAGTTGTAGCTGGAGAACATTGGGGGTTGTAGCCTCCTTCTAGTTGTAGCCAGAGATTTGGGGAGTTGGAGCTTCCCTTAGGTTGTAGCCTAAGAAACTAGGGGGTTGGAGCCTCCTTCCAGTTGTAGCTGGAAAACAAAGGAAGTTGGTGCTTCCAATGAATGTAATTCTTCAAGACATATAAGAAAAAGCATTTTGTGGTTTTCTCCCGATTTGGGTTTCCACGTAAAACACTGGTGTACTATGTATGTGTGTGATTGTTTATTTATTATGGCTCATTATTGGATAATAATTCTACATTGATATAACATTTGAAGAAAAATGATTATAATTATGTTATTACTGATTCACCCCCCCTCTCAGTAATCCAACAACAAATGTAATAAATATGGACATATATCTTATGATTGTAAAAGCATGATGGATACTTCTATGAAATAGAACACTGATTTCTTAAATAAGAAAGTTTGGAAAAGAAAACAAGAATATGAGAAGGAAGAACATATGAATGAAGGACACCCATAAGCCATACTCTCAGGATTGGCAATAATACGATATCGGGAAAAATATATAGTTAAAAAGAAAGATGTCAGATACATTAAGGTTTGGAGAAGAAATGAAAAACAAGAAGAACATATGAATGAAGACCAGGTCCTAGAGATTGTACTCATGGAATTTACAGTAGTGTGAGATCATGATGAATCCACAGGAAAAGAGGAAGAGGACAAAATTCAGAAAGAGGATGATGATGAATTTGCAGATGAAGAGAAAGATTACTCTACATCAGAGTGTGTGTTTTTTCTGAGCCATCCAGCTTGGAGACTCCCAAGAAATATGAATATTGAATAGGGGCATTCTAAGCAGTATCTCTACAGATAAGAGAACTATCTTTTGAGTATTCTGAAGTATTTGCAGTATTTGGAAAGGAAGTTTCAGAATGGTTTGATGAAAGCAGCACAAAATGTCCTATGAACGTTTGAGGAGAAGATTTTAGAAGACATTCCCATGCAGGTATCAATTGACAATTACATAGGAAAAGATTTATGATTGTATAGTGGATTCCACACATATATTCAACCATGTGATATTTACACAGAGAATTCTAGGAATTTATTTAGGAAGGGATGTATTCAACACAAACTTTTGTAGAAATGTAGAGTCTGATTTGCAGATTGAATAGACAGATAGAAAAACAAGGAATATGTAGTGATCAATTGCAGAAGATTCAAAGAATTATTTAGAATGGTAAAGTGACAGATGGGTCAGTACTATATGAAGTTGAGTAGCAGAGTCATGGACATTTGTATGTCATATGGACAGATATGGATTCATGAGCGCTTTGATAGGTATAAACGAATATATGATAGTGGAAAAAAGAATATTAACAATTGGAATCAGTGGAATTAGTGGAATCAGTGAAATCAATTAGTCATAAAAAGGAAAGTAATGAAAGGCACAATAAAATAGGGAAGATAAAACCATCAACAAAAGCTATATCACCAGAGGAAAGTATGGTGATTGATGTTAACTTGACAAGACATGAATATTTGAAGTCGAGTAATTTTTGAATTATTTTTATATATGTTAGTAAATTACAAGAGGAATCACCAATGGAAAAACAATACCAGAAGAGAGGAAATAAAGAATATATAAGAAATCCCATGTTGATCTACACGACATCTTGCATAAAAATCAAAGAAGGGAAATTGTTAGAGAAATAGGTCAGAAGAATGAAGATAGGGGGACTGCATCAATTCCGAGAAAGATTGTTCAGAGAAGGTATATTGACAGGGGGATTCACCCTTTTACCCATGATGTTAAAGGTGAGAAACAAAAATATCATAAGAGAAATATTAGAAGCATGAATATAGGGGGAGAATCCCCAAGGGAATATACACTTTTCCATTGATGTCAAATGGGGAGAAAAAAATGAGGAGAGAAACATCGGAGGAGCATTGGTCATAGGTGGAGTATGAGTGGGAAATTTGTGGAAAATTGGTTGTCACTCATGTTGTTGGACAATTGGTTGTCCTTGATGTGAACAAGCAATGGTTGGCATTAATGTGAACAAGAAGTGGTTGTCATTAATTTCAAAATATGTGATGGGTGTATTTGGATGAGTCTTCAAAGTGGTCCCCTTAGAACGTAGATAAAAGCATGGGCCTCATGGGAAAACACTTTGAAGAAGTATAGAATAAAATTGTACGTGTGTTCATGAATCTTCACTTTGTTTGAGGAATACGTACATGAAGGAAAATGAAAATTCAAGTAACACACTCATAGATGGATAGTCCTCATCATTTCATTTCCAATGTTGGGTGAAACATCACGTAGTTCCTCGCAGTTGAGGATTTATGATTTCATGAAGTTGGAATCCCTAAAGATGGGTTAATAAGCCCCTAAACAGTTACAAGTCACTAATGAAAGGGTAAAGGAGCATTGGTCATAGGTGGAGAAAATTAGAAAAAGTATATATATAAACCACAAGAAGCCTCTCATTAGAAAATTCAGTTACACAAGTTCATTGAATAACTATCTAAGTGAGAAAGTGATTCTTATCTGAGGTAAACAAGGAGATATGAGGCGAATTTCAGAGGGAATATGAAGTGAAGAAGGGTGAAATTCCAACGGAGGATGAAGTCTTGTGATGATATGTTCTAAGGTATGTTATTTAAACGTCATCTCACCATTTTTCACTATAAATTTTTTTCTAGAATGATACAGATAGAGAATATTAAAGACTATTGAGAAGACATATCAAGGTACCTATGGTAAATATCTCAGCTTCTGGGTCATTTTATTTTTGGAGATACACTCATTCGAAGATAGGGTTTTTGGTTGGTCCTTAAACTAGTCTTAAACATGTGTTTTGAGTAAAATAGTCATAATTGATTCATAGAGGATCTAAATTATATGAGACCAATTGCAAGGGAAAGAGAACCGTATGAAGTATCTTGTGCATGATTTTTAGAATATGATATCAAATATTGAGCGTGGGGCATGTTGTACAAGATCACTCTCCATAATAGGATAAAATTCATGAAGCTTTTCCATTTTCTCTATAACTTCTATTATGAGAAGTTTCAAACCCTAAAATTTATAGGAGATGGAAGAAAGATATGAGGGTATCCATTGTAAAAATTTCATAGCCTCATTCATTACATATAGATATCCATGCTTTTTGAAAGTTAGGGTTTGTGACTAATCCAAAACTAGTCTCGTGAGACCGGGGTAAAGTTTGATGAAGATGTTATTCTCTTGTTTTTGAAGTTGAGGAAGAGATACAAGTATGTAATATTGTGTATCAGGTCACGTACAATATCATAGGTATGCATATGTGTTAGTTTTGATGCTTATGATTATGGTTTTATGGTACATGCTTGAGGCATGTCATGGTAGTGATTGTGCATGGTACACCTTGGTGATAGTATGATATATTTTTATAGGAACATATTGGATAGTTGACATATGGTATGGTACAGGTTCTAGTACTTGGTATGGTACATGGTACGGTGATGGTTTTTGTATCCATGGGAGTGGGTCTAGTTATAGTTGGTTGATGATGGAATATCAGTGATAGTGACAGTGACGGTGAGAGTGGCAAGTTGATGTGACCGTGGTAGTCATAGGTTTATGTGATAGTTACAGTGACAGGTTGGTTGATGTGATAGTGATAGTGATAGGTTAGTTGATATGATTGTGACAGTGATAGGTTGGTTGATCTATCAATGACAGTGGCAGTTATAGGTTGATCAATGGTAGTGACAGTTTAAGCCTACACTTATATTTCAAGTCAGTAGGATGGGGAAAGGAAAAGTGGTTGTAGCCTCCTTCTAGTTGTTGTCAGAGAACTCAGGGAGTTGGATCTTCCTTAAGTTTGGTTTATGTAAATAAGGGGCTCGTAGCCTCCTTCCATTTGGTCCCAGAGAACTCAGGGAGTTGGAGCTTCCTTCAGGTTGGTTCTTGTAAATCAGGGGGTCATAGCCTCCTTTCAGTTGGTGCTAGAGAGCTTAGGGAGTTGGTGCTTCCTTCAAGTTGGTGCCTGTAAATCAAGGGGTTGTTGCCTCCTTCCAATTTATGGTGGAGAATTGGGAAGTTGATTCTTCCTATGAATGATAGTATTGTTGATATATATAAGAAATCATTATGTGGTTTTCTCCCATTTTTGTTTCCACGTAAATTCTGATGTATTGTGCATGTGGTTATTTGATGTGATGATACTGCTTATGGTTATATGCTCATGATATATTTAATGCAATCATAAATTTTATACTGCTAATAAAGTTGAAGTTTATATATTTTGATTGAAAGTGGTAAAAAGTTCTCATATTGATTCACCCCCCTCTTAGTATTCCAACATTTTCAAAGTTATGCCCAAAGTAAGTAGCATCGCTAAGAATTTTTTTTGTGAGCAATGTTGGAAACACCTAAATAATGTCTTTTGTGGGCCCAATATCCCTTCAACTATTTCACAAATGATGGTTTCATCCTCTAATCTAGAGTTCAAAATGATGCCCCTCCTTGTCTTTGTGCTTGGGTTGTACTAAGTGACCTAATTGTTCCAAGCAACTAGCTGTGACTATTGAAGGGCCTTGGGTAGGATGTAAGTTACGTAAGTTGGAGATTTATTCTTTTGCATGCATTCCCTTGAACACAATTATTTTTCAAATGATTTATCTATCAAGTAGAATGGAAGTGATGACACCTTGAAATTTGACTTGTCTACACCATGAGGTTGTATGTAGGTGCTATCTCTATCCATGGAAAAGGAAATTTCACCCTCGTGAGCATTTATCAAGGATTGGGGTATTTTGATGCCAGTAGTGATTGCTTCCACTATGTTTTCATATGATTTGGAAAAATTATCTTTGTTGCAAGCTTAATTTTTGGGCATCCTTACAGACTCTCCATGGATATTACAATAAAGCTAGAGAAATTCAAGCTCTAATGGACTGGATTTGTTGTCATCGTGGGGGATTCCACTTGTACACAATAAAACTAAGTTGAAAATAGAAAAACATCAATTATGTATCTAAAGAATGTTCATTAATGCAATTAGTAAGAAATTCATCCAAGAAAAGCATGCACCAGTTTATGCAAATGCCTTGGGTGTAGAAATTAGCTACAGTCATGGCATTGAGAGAAAACTCCATTTTTTAGGAGTTCCATATAATATTGAATCCCATTAATTGGTAGTTCAACTACACTTCAGGGTCAGTGATAATATTAATGACAACACCTCACACATCCCATTTAGTGCCATACTTGTCATACACACTCAAATCACTTTATCACTTTCCATGCTTACAAGTTCCCTAGAATTCCATAGTGACATCTTTCCCCTTGAATGATAACCCAATAAATAGTGAATAACCTAGGTGTGAATTTGGTATGATTGTTCCAAACATAGGTCATCCTTTTACACCCAATTGGTAAGAAATTTTGTGCACTAAGCAACATGTCCTATGCTCGCAAATGTCGATAATTCATGAAACTACATTAAATAAGATGCATGCAAAGGTTTGAAATTTTTCTTTAGTACATGTGTGATGTCACTAGTCTCCAAGGGCATTGGATACATATAAACTAAGGGTTGGAGGTTGAGAAATAGGATACCATCAAAGAAACTATAATCCATGATTTTCATTTGTTCCACCTTGACATATAGGTCACTTACAACTTCCATGCATTGGTAGACGATTTATTCAACCATGACTTCCTTTTCCCATGTTCACTTCGTAGAAAAATAATTCCCCGTGAAGGAAAATCCCAAATGATATTGGTCTCGGATAAACTGTAGTTACTGGTAGGTGAAACAACTAGATAAAATTGGAAGCTTTGGTGCAAGAAACTTAATGCTTTATCTCGAATATAAACTAAGTACATGCATAAGAAAAGAAAAAGTGAAGAATAGAGCCATAGGATGGGTTTTAAATAACTTTTTCAAGCACATCCATGGCATTGGATTGGTGACACTAGTGAATAATTGATGTGTGAGAAAATATCTCACAACGTGGTTACCCAAACATGACATGACTAACATTAACTACATGACCGAACTCATATTAAGACCCATGTTATTAAATGATATATAATCATAGTGTTCCACTCAGACATCACTTTATACTACTAATTTCAACTAGAAATCGATCAACTAACTCTCCTAGATGTGTTAAAATGAGATCATGGAATCCCATTCTACCCACAACTAGCATTTCAATGGTCACATATGTGTTGAAGTATATATTAACTTAATCCCATTCATTCCCAAACACAAAGGTGTGGTCATAATTTCTCAAAGACTAGATTAACTAGGACTCCTCCTCCCTAACCACAAGGTTGTGACATGTATTGAAAAGAAAAAAATTGTAGAAATTCAAATTTATTAATAGAAACCAAAATAATACTAACAACTAGATGCAAAACGGAACAAGTCTGTAAAAAAACTACAATTGCAACCTTAACCTAAACCTAACTAGGCTCTTTTGTAGGAGAAGCATTGAAATTTTAAATTAAGGGTTAAGGTACATGGATTTAGGCGAGTTCTATTCACCAAAATTGGTTGAAGGATATGATCCAATTGACCTAGACAGATTGCACTTGAATAAAAAAAAATTAAAATTAGATACGGTCCCAACTAGTGCATCTGCAACTTCCGTGAGTGTTTTAGATATATGTTATCATACAATAGGACCATATCACCCTTTTTTATGGATCTTGTTGTTCCAGAGTCTGTACTTAAGGATTTAAAAAGTACAGTGTCTAGGCATCCAAAAGTTAGTAAGATGTAAAAAAGGGAGGAGGGTATACCTTTAGGAAAGGAAGCTAGGGTTGATTTCTAGGTTGTCGTTGTCTAGCTTCCAACTGTTCCTGGATGTTTATATCACTTTCAATTGCAGCCCATGAACGTTCAAGTTCTACCCAGGTGTTAGCCATTTTATGTATGGTATCAAAGAGATTTAAAGTGATGTGGGTTTGATCTGTCAAGTCGAGTTCAATATTGGGTTGTCTTACAATAGGGATAGTCATAGAGGAACAGAAAAATTCAAAGAAATACGAAAGTTTTTTATGTTGTATCAATTTGATTTTATAAGAGAGAACTTTAGAAATCAATATTAAAAGCAAATTGAAAACCAAAGGCCTTTTTTCGTAACTGCGTTATATTTGAAATAAATGGTGTATGAATTATGAGAAAAACATTAAGTTGTTTATAGAATAAGGCTCCTATCAAGAGAGAATCTCACTCTGTAAACAGGAGAAGAAAATAAGATAAGAAATGGTCTGATGGAGCATAAAATATGACAACCTAAAGATTTACAGGTCTTGTACCTGCTAGTAGCCGATACAGAGGAAAAACTGCAAACAATAAATAGCTAAACCTTAATCACTGCAGTAGAAGTTTTACTAAATTGCAATGTGACATTCATCAGATATATATAAGTGAAATAAGAATGAATATGAAATAACAAAGAGAACAAACTCATAACACAGTAGTGATAGAATTAGGAATATTTGGGCTGCTTTGTATTAATTCTCGAAAAGAAACAGTCTCTATTACAATTAATCAAAAAGGTCCAGCCCTTTTTTCTTTCTTCAAAATGTATATTTATACAAATTTTTATGCGCTGGAATCTCAATAGTTCCAGAGGTTTTCGGTTACAATCAAAGGATTCGAAATGTTTCATTTTTTTATCTCTGTTCTCATATGGTACCTGAAACCTGCCTCTTCGCATGCTCCTTGGAAATAACGCACTTCTCCACCAGCTGTGATATCAACTTAGATGGATTTTCTTGATTATTTGCCTCAAAAATATAGCAGTCTTTCATCAGTAGCGGAAGCTTTCCTTCCACCTGTTGATCTTTGGCATTGATAGAGCACAACAATATACTCGGTTTAATTAGCCATTTGTCTATTTTCTCTATGTCCGTTTGAGTTATTTGTGATATTTCGACTAATTCTCTTTCTTAATTTTCCTTGATATTTATAATATATTTAGCTGTATTGATCTGACCCAGTATCTCCATGCCACTTTCACCATTGGAACCCACACAAATCTCACTTAACAAATCGAAAATTTCTTCGCAAGATTTCCTTAGCTTCATAGCTTGTTGCCTACCTTCGGATATATTTCGATCCCATTATTTCAACAAGATATTGCCCCTGGTCTGCTCTGCAATAGGAAAACTAGAACTACTTCTTGTTTCCATTCTCGTTGTGGCTATAATAGCCTCCTGGAACACCACCCGAGCTGCTCCGGCTTCCCTTTATTTAACAGATAGGTTTTCCAACACCTGATCAATGAGTTGGAAGTTTCTTTTAATTGTTTCTACTTTAACAAGCAGACCCTGCTACGCCGCCGATAATATTTTTCTGATCATTATTGCTTGGGATTGAAATATCCCGATATCGATAACCTGGCTTTTGGCGAATTCTAGTTTGGCCCAAAGATGGTCTATTAATTCTCCCTACTAGCTTATCTGAGTCTGACTCGTATGAACCTTCAACTGTGTCTGTCCGAGATCGACTTTAAGCCGCTCAATTTCTTTTTGATCTTCTATTCTTGCTTGCTCTAAAGTCGCACTCTTCTGATCTTTAGTAGCAACTTATGATATAGCTAGTTTAGCCTCTAGCGTCTTGATCAAATGATCATTTTAGCTGATCTTTTAGGGTCTCGACTGAATATTGGTTCATCATGGTGAAAGCCCCCAATGTTCCTGATATTTGCGTCATTAATTCTTCCTTCTTCATATTTCTCCCATCAGTTAAAATTTTAAATTTCTTAGAGACAATACCTGCCTCTTGGTAGAGTTCTTGTATCACAACCACTTTCCTCTTCTTATCAAAGAAGAATTGATTCAAAGGTAGCTCTTCTACTGATATAGGTGTCAATTTTTCACCCAAAATCCAACTTGCATCTGGGATTTCCTTTGCAGAATGTAGGGGGTAATGGAGGCAATGGGATTGCCGACCTGTTTAGAAGATTTCTCGGGAGTAATGATCGAAGTTGGCTCGCTTGGAGGATATAAATCCTTGGCTTCCTGTTTTAGGCCCCCAACTTTCTCTTCTTTATCTTGTTGTTCTTCTTCACCGGGTGCTGAACCTTTAGAGCCTCTGGCTTCTGTTTGCTGCTCCTCTGTTATCGTAAGATCTTCACCCCATAATACTAGAGGAAGGCAACTCTGCCTATGCTCTTGGAATCTAATAACATCGACCCTCTCTTCGGGTGACAGGGCTTTTATTCGAGTCAAAACCTCATCATAAGATTTCACGCCTCGAAAAATATCATCATGAGGAGAATTCTCGTGCTCAAATCTTTTAAGGCCACAACTGGCCAAATGATTACTCATGACCCTGTGTGGATCATGTTTCTTGAATTCCATGTGACCTAACTTTATATCTTCTAGGGCTGCTACCTCGGCCTTTGCATGCCCGAAGTCTAATAATGAATAGGTGTTTAAATGAACAGGAAAAGGTGGAGATACCTTTTTTGAAAATCCTTTCAGTTCTTTACTTATACCACCAATTACAGTTTGCCTGGCAATGTCACGACAAGCCAATCTATTGGGTATAAGTAAGGGTAAAGCATGCAGAGGGACGAAAATGTCGAAAACCCTGATGTGTGAAAATTATTTCTCCACGTACCAATCGGCTACTTTGCTTAAATTTGTTGTGATGCTATCTGATATCCTGGGTGGCGGATTACCGAAGATGGAAACATGCATCGGTACCATTACCCAGTTGAATATTTCATATACAAAATCTGAAGCCTTGTCCTCCCAAATCTTAGAATGGTATACATGGACTGGCTCAACATCTAATGGAGCCCAGCTCCAATTCATCAAGGGAAAAGGCATAATGGAACATACTACGTCCATGAGATATGCAAACATAAAAAATGAAGCATCTTTCCTACTCTCTTTCTGTGTTCGATATTCTGTAATCTGACTGGTCAGACTATCTGATAACATTTTGGCCCAGTCGAAAGAAGAGCCTTCTGCTACTGCGTATATCAAAGGCACCCATGGGAGGAAAAAATGTGTGATGTCTTCTCTCCCGTACAATCTACAGGTCATCATCACTATGTATTTGAACTATGGTTCCAAAGAAGATATGGAATAAATTCCATTGTTGTCTACCCTGAACTTCGCTGGGTGTGAGACCCAATCCTTGATCAAATCAGATAAAATTTTCATGTATTTCTCGCATTCCTTCTGTTTAAAACCCTCTAGAAACTCTGCATTGTCTGTGAAGTCCAACATTGGTGGTAACTTGTACATCATCTGTAAATTTTCTGGACTAAAGGTCCCAACAATGACCTTTTGTTCGCTGATGATGGTTCTAGTAGGGATGTCTACATGATCTAGCGCCTATCAGATCATGTCATAGTAAGGAAAAAGGCGTGGTCTGGCCACTACTTTGTGCATCTCTTCCTGGATGATGATCTTGTATTTGGTAGTCATGTCATATTTCTCGTTGTCACTAGAATCGTCCGAACAGTTCACCACATTTGATTGCAAAACCTATGAGACATATGACTAGGTTTGTACGGAATCAACACTTCAAGGTGAAGTATCTGAAACATTATCAGAACCTTGTCCTGAAACCTCAGCTCTTTCCTTGGATGCTTTTCACAGGGCCATGACAGGGGATTGTAACTTAGCTCTTCTGCAATAACAATGTGTATACATATAGAAGTTAGATTACTGAGAAAAACTTCTCTATGCAGGATAGAAATGAACTTTATGAATAAAATAGGAAGCAAAAGATCTATATCTTCGAGCATTTAACATATCGATGTCCTTACGAACAAAATGTTCCAATCATATTTAGATAGAGATTTTGGCAATAAAAACCATATCCTTACTTTTTCGTTTCGCCTTATTTCCAATTAATGACATAAAATTTAACGGTTCATGGCACAAGTTGGTGCAAGGAACATTTGAAATTACCTTGTAAACTATGCATTATTATCATTTGCATTAAACATTTATTATGATGGCTTGGCTTCCTCAATTAGGATTTAAATCAACATTTCGGCGTTCGCTGTATCAAAACTTTTAACTCTATCCTTTCGAGCCTCTAAAACCCGTGATTGTGATGATTATATTTAATTAAGAAAGGACGTAAATAGGATTAAGTGTTTTAATTGATTACACTTTAATTTATATCGCGACTTCCCGGCTCGGGACTTTGAAGGTATAGTTTCCAGAAGGAATGTATGTCGAGTCGCGAAATCCCGAGGAACATAAATCATGGTCAAAACTAATCAACCCTGGCTCTAACCTAGGTTACTTAGGTAAAAGTTTTGTGGCTTTGTCTTTTGGAGTTTTAGCGGTAATGTTTTAGGAGAGAGTGAACGCCAAGATGTGAAATCCCGACAGCACTCAACTAGGGTTTACATGGTCCCACTCTTATCTTTCACCTAAGGTAAGCTTTTAAAACTTTTCTTTACCTCGCACATCGTGTCACACACCCACTATGGAAAAATAATTTTTTTTCTTTTCCTCAAGGGACATAATCCCCAATGTCCTACAGGGCCTAGCACAGGCTAGTTCTTCCCTATTCACCTCCCTGTGATTGTGGTTTAGGACCAAAGGCCAAAAAAATATGGAGTCCTTTTGCTCTTCGTGGCTCAGCACTACCAAAGTGTCGAGTCTTTCGACTCTGCAAACCCCAACACAACAAAGCGTTGAACCCCGAAAGGGCTAGTGAGTACAAGATTCCTGTTTGGGTTTGGTCCTCATGAACACATTCTATGACCCCGCACTTAAATCGGCAGGGACCTTACTGGCCCTTCACGATTCAGGAAATCATGATGCATGACTTCTTCCTTTCCCATTCAAATCCCTGAAATCCACGAAGTCTCCCAAGTTTCCCTCCAAAAGAGATCAACGACCCTTGATAGTGTGGATCTAACGGTCCACAGGATTTCAGGTTCCCTAAGCTCTGATCGCTCACCATGCGTCTCCCTTGATGGATGGTCCAGATTCCTTCGGGACTTCTCTTTGACACTTTTTTCTACTCACAAACTCGCAGCTTGAAGCGTCGCGCTCTCGTTCCCTTCTTCTCTAAAATCCTGAGACGCAAAAGTCAACAATAGTTGAATTCCTCTTTTCACTTCTCGCAACTCGCCACTTCGTGAGTTGTAGCATCAAATCTTGGCACCTCTCCTTCACGAACCCCCGAGCAACGATATTTATTATCCTTCTTGCGTTCTCGCTACACGGGACTTCGCAAGTCCAAGGTTTGAGCTCTCAGGCTCTTATCCCATGAATCCCCGAGACACGAGAAGTCAACGGAGCGTTGACTCCCTTCTCTAGGCGACTCATGTCCACCCATCAATCATGCAGGCCCCACCAAGAAATTCTGCCATGTGTTCTCTCATGCTTGGCTCTCGGCACTTCGCTACTCGGGATGTCGTAAATGAATCCTTTCAACCTCCAAAATCATGAACCCCCGATACACGATGTATCGACCCGCCAGATCCCATGGTTGTCCTTCCTCTTTGATCAATGGCTCGGATCATATCGCAATCTCGCGACTCGGGACTTTGTGACTCTAAGAGTCTAGTCCTCCACCTTCCAACTTACGAATCCCTGATATGAGAAATGTATAGATCTCTGCCACCTGTCCTCTTTGATTAACGACCCAGATCACATCGCGATCTTGCGACTTGGGACTTCGTGACTCCAAGAGTCGGGCCTTCCACATTCAAACTTACGAATCCCCGATATGCAAAATGGATAGATCTCCACCACCTGTTCTCCAACATGGACGGTCCTGATTTCTTCGGGACTTTTGGGACGTAGTCGAGTTCACTCTTGTACCTAAGTAAAGGGTTAGAGCAACGGATCATAGGGCTCCGATGGGTCCCTTGGATCTACAATCCAGGATCCTCTCATGACTTCATCATTCGCGAGGTCAAGAGACTTCCCCTTCTGACTCCCGATGTCTGAATCCCCGATAGGGAGGACCTCGCGACATGTGTCTTTCTACAGATGGGCGGCTCATATCTATTTCTCCTTGTTGTGATTTCTGAGGTTGAGTACTCGAACTCTCGTCCTCCGGATCCCCAAGCTTTTGAATGTTGATATCCCGATACAATCTCCTTCTTGGAACTCTTGCTCTACTACTTTTCCCGTGAGGTTTAAACCTCATGTAATTCTTGATAGATACAACAACTATCGGCTGTTTAGGACAAGATATGACGGCTCAGACCTGTCTCTCCATTGCGTCATTCCTAAGATTCCTGGACATGAATTCACAGTTCAGATTCTTTCACGGACCTTGGGGATCTACAATCTCGATTTCTTCGCTACTCGTGAAAATAAGGGAAAAAGGGTTAAGTCATTTAATGCCCTCGTTTATTCCTTCGATCTAACAGTCCTGAATGACCGCAAATCTCCCAACATGATTTCATCCATTGATCAATACTTATTCTTCAAATCCTCAAGGTATTCTGCGGCTTCTGCACCTCTGCAAAGTCTTTGCACACAAAGTGCTACCTCTTCTGAGCTTCTAAAAAATGTTGTCTCTATAGGGAGATTTATCTAGGGTATCACCGGAGATGGATAAGGGTATAGGTTTCCTGAAAAACGGCTTGAATTTTGAATTGATTCAATGTGCGTATATACATATAAATCTCTTTATAGACATAATCCATATGTGGCCCTTCCATTATAAGCATGCAACCACCATTTCAGAATCAAAACACTACACAGGCAGTCCTATACTTAGACCATTTATAAAACTGCACAGAGTATGAGCATATATGTCAGCATATAAATTTTCAAGGTGCAAGATGTAAAACACTTATCATAAATAACACTAGAAATGAGTTCAACTGCTGAGAGTGGTGCTTGTTTCCACCCAACCGTAGGCTCAACGACTCCCAACGGATTTACCACTAGCCACCCCCAAGCTGAGACCACAATGTTGCGAGACTATGTCTCGATTTTCCAGTGACCGAGAATGAGGGTTAATCTCCCCCTTCTCCGCTATCACTCACTCTGCATATCTCCAAAGTTCTTCCTTCCTCCCTCGCGTCTGCCCCTAATCGCTCACACCTCCTGCCTTTTTCCTTTCCGACAAGGTTACGTGTGGAACGATCCCCCTCGTAGTGGTCAGGTGTCAAGACGGTCCACGGATGGGCATTTTACCCCCATCTCCTCATTACGCATGAGGAGCCATCCACCCACCAACCTGCGAGTAATTAATTTCGTGCCAGTGAGCCTCTCTTGGTTCTCCGGGCTAGTGAAGACCAAATATGGTATCGGTTTTGGTGGAAGTTAACACCACCATTCCAGGAGCCTTCCACCATCTTTATCCAGCCATCATGGTCTCTTTTTCAGCATATCCCCTCTCAACAATCCTGCAATATATATTCATAATACTATTCACATTCATCGACCTTTTTCACAAGGTCTATTCACATTACACATTCACATTTTGAGTTTTTCCATAATACTTGGCCAGTATAGTTATTCTTTTACAAATTGGGGGAAACATGGTGTTACAATTCCCTCCCCCTTAAAGGAACATCGTCCTCAATGTTCTATCTATCGACATGATGTGCATGTACAGATGTAAAAAAAATCGGATATGCCCATTTCATGGCATCCTCCATTTCCCATGTAGCCTCATCTGGGCCAAAATGTTTCCACTGCACCTTGACCTATGCAATGGTTCAGTTCCAGAGTAGGGTTTCCTTTCTGTTCAATATGCATTGGGGTTCTGGTAGAAATTCTCCCTCTGGTTCCACCTGAATCACAGACCAATCAATTATATGATTATCATCATGTACATATTCCTTCAATAATGAAACATGGAAAACATTATGTGATTTGACTGTGGGAGGAAGTGCTAACCGATAGGCTACAGGTCCCACTCTATCTAGAACCTCAAAGGGTCCACAATACCATGGTGCCAACTTGGCACAAGCTCCCATTTTCAGGGAACTCTTCCTGGGTCTAACTCTAAGATATACATGGTCTCCCATTTTGAACTCTCTTAGAGTTCTCTTTTGGTCGACATAACTTTTTTGTCGATTTTGAGCAACCTTGAGATTTTGTTTTATCTGAGTCACTTTTTATTCCATTTCTTTTAACATGTCGGATCCAAAAGATATCATGTTTACGAGATTAATCTAGCTGACTGGAGTATTACATGACCTACCATAGAGGACCTTGAAGGGACTCATATTTAGGGATGCTTGGTAGCCGTTGTTGTAGGCAAATTCTACCAGTGGCAGGTAGCTTTCCCATTTCTTGGGTTGATGTATTACATGCATCCTTAACATGTCTTATAATATTTTATTCACTATTTCTGTCTGTCCATCGGTTTGAGGGTGATAGGCGGTGCTAAACAACAACTTGGTATCTAAACCAACCATCAGTGATTTCCAAAAGTTGGAAGTAAATTTCGTGTCTCTGTCAGACACGATCTCTTTTGGCATACCATGCAGTCTGAATATATCTTTCATGAATACCTGGGTGATATCGATTGGCTTACAGATCGACTTGATGGGGATGAAGTGAGCAGACTTGCTCAATTTATCCACCACCACCATAATGGTGTCATTCTGTTTGGTTCATGTTGGTAATCTAGTGATGAAATCCATGCAGATGGTTTCCCATTTACACTCTGGGATTGGTAAAGGTTGAAATAATCATACTGGGTGTCAATGTTCTGCTTTAACCTGTTGTCACTCTATGCATTTGTCTAGGTACTCGGTTATGTATTTCTTCAATCCAGGCCAATAAAATTGTATCCTGGTGGCAGTGATCATTTTCTGGTATCCTGGATGACCAATATAGGGTCTTGTTATAACCCTAAATTATACCACACATGCTTACCTGGCATCAGGCCAACTCATATCCCTTCTTTGCCAAAACTCTGTTGAACAACTCTTTGAAAATCCTCTTGTGTCAAGGCCCACGCGCCCTAACCCATTACTGCACACATGTGCACGCTGGCTGACTCACTATAGCCCGCATGTACCTAACAAAGCACGAAAAAAGGAAAGTTGTCGATGTAACAAAAAGCTATGGGTCAGTTAACTGAAACTCCTGGCCATGCATGGCCGAGGGTTCATCCAAAAACCTAACTCCTTCTAGCCTATAAAAGAATGGGTAGGGGTATCATTTGGAAAAGGAAAAAATATAGCGAAGAAACTCTGCCCATTTACATAATCCATTGTCCCAACCCTTTAGCCTTTCCTCATGCCAAAGGATATTTAACGCAAAGCAGTTGAAGGACAAAAGAAGAGGAGCCCAAGATCGAGTTCAAGGAGAGTTGGACGGTCTCAGCTTTGTTGTAAGTTGATTCACTTTCAGTAATAAAAAGAATACTTTTCCTGTCCCAATGCATGAATTGTCTATGGTTTGCTTAATTTATGCTTGATTTCTAACCCTTGAGTATAGAAGTAGCATGCATGCATAGTTGTTGTTTGTCTTGAGTGCAGGTCATATATGGAAGGAGAAGTCCAAGAAAGTAATCGAAGAGCAATGAAGGATCTACATCGAACGTCGGTAATAAGGTTGGTGGTCCTTTTTCATTCATTTACTGTGAAAGAGGGGTTTAAATCTTGGGTTGTAGGTAAAAAAGTAGTTTCTTTTTGGTCAAAATCTACATGCAAGTTTGACCCTAGTTTGCTAGTCCGTAGGGTGTTTTTCCCAACAACAGAATTGGCAACCATACTGGGGAGACTACTCTTTAGGGTTTATGGATTTATTTGAGTTTTTGGGTAGTTTAAAGATTAGGTAATCTGTTTTTTCTTTGCCTATCTTTTTCTGTAAGGTCTGAGCTAGCAGGGAGTCTGTTTTTCCATACCATCTTTCCTTGACTTTTGATTGACTGTAGTCTTTGGGACACACAGAGGTACACGCAGCCTGTAGAAGGCCTACACGCATGTACCCATGCCCTATCTTATTACAGCCTGCGTGTGAACGCTAGTTGTAGAGATAACAGTAGCATGTAGGAATTCAGAGAACCTTAGAGGCAGTCCTCCTCTTCCCTGTCAGAATTTCACATTCTCAGGGGGTTTTCTGGAATCCTGTCTGAGTCTTGTTGGTTCATAGTCCTATCTCAGATTGCCTATTTTTCACCTTATTATTCCTTACGTTATTTGTCTTTTCTGTTAGAAAGAGCATCCAAGCCTTCAAAGGACCCTGGTTATCAATACCAGAGGCCTCTTCCTGGTCTGGACTGCTTGTCCTCATTTTTTTTCTTAGAATTTAGATATACACACGGCCTGTACAAGGTCATCCCATGTGTACACACTTTCTATCTCTGTCCAGCATGTGTTTTCACGCGTTTTGTTTTAGTAACAATCGTGTGCTTGATAGGATACTTTTTGTTAGGGTGGGGTAGTCATCTCCTCCTTTCATGAGAAGTATTCCTCTCAAGTGTTTGAGTTGAGGCTTGAATAGTCAGTAGGTTAGGTCATCTTACCCTTAGCCTGCTTTTTCTCAGTTAATAGTTGACAAAAAATAGAAAAAAAAAAAATTATGGTTTTTAGACAAGCATGAGAGTCTTTGTTTTTTGTTTTTTTATTTCCATTGTGTGATTCTTTACTCTGATTCTTTGTGATCTGCGCTTTAAGCCAGAATTTATCTTTCTTGGTTTTGTGCTTGTCGGTATTTTCCCTTTGTTGCTTTACTAGCATTTAAATAAAATAAAAAATCTCTTTTCCTTTTCTTCTTTGGTTGAAAGGTATGTTTCTGCATCATTAGATAGGGAAAAGTATTTTATTTCATAAGTTTTTTGCAGTGCATTTAGAGCATAAGTAGCTCATAGTCGAGCGAAAGTTCTTTAAGTTTGTTGTCTAAAATCTTAGAAAAATTTGAAAAAAAAAACAAAAAGAAATCTTTCTTTGTGAAAAGTTGTTGAAATTTTGCATTTAGTAAAAGTCTTTTGTTTCCATCTTTTTTCATTCATTTTTGCTTTCATCTTTACACATCATTAGTTTCACCCTCATACCCCTTGACATAAGAAAAATCCATAAAAGCAACGCTAATTTAAAAACTACTAGACTTTTTGTTTGTAGGGTTCACAAACTAGTTCGGGACTAGGGCCTTGGATTAGGTTGGAGAGGAAACTCTCCAAGGCCATTAAAAACCAAACATTAGAGTCTACGATATGGAGTGACGTAGGACGGATAACACGCGACCACCACCTCGTGCTCTCCTACTCATAGGATCGTTTAAATTCCCCTTTGATCCGAATTAGCTCTTTCGATTCCCTGCTATAATCTCTGATGACAACCCGATCCACAGGTCCTTAATTTTCCCTGTCACGGCCTTTGCATTCACCTTTGACCTTTCCCCAATTTAATTTAGGGTTTGAAGGTTTCTTGTTTCTCGATGTCAAGAGTTCCTGTCCTCTCGAACTCCCGACCACCGATTTGTCGATGTGCTCCTTTCAGCCTTAGCCCATCCTGGCTGTGCTCTGGTCCATGCGACCTCCTCTCATAAGACCACAACCTTATGTCCTCTTTCAGGGTTTCGGACTTTCAAGTGCCGAAACGCACTTGTCATCAGGATCCGCGATCCTCTGAATACTGATTTCTCAATGTGACTCTCCTATATAGACCTTCTCTGAAGGCCTCGATCGCTACCACGCATCCCTTCAAGATGGACGGTCCACATCCATTTCGCGATTTCATGACTTCTGATGTCCCGAGTGCCTCATCTTCAGGACTCGCGAAATGCTAAACTCTGATGCTTCAGTTTGACCTTTCTATCAGGACTTCCTCTGATAGCCTGGATCTAAGCCATGTATCCCCAACTGATGGATGGCTCTGATCCAATCCCATTGTTTCGAGACTTGAAGTGTCCCAACTTCCTCGACCTCGAAAACTCTGGTATTCCGAATGTCGATTCTCCGCTATGCCAACAGTTGGCCCCGCAAATGTCACTTACCTCCATTTAGGGTTTCGAACTTCGTGATTTCGAACCACATGGACTTCATGTCCATGGAATCCCCGATATGACGAACGTTGATATCTTGATACCTATCGAGACTTCTACCTGGCGTGATAAGGGTTAAACCCCGTGCACCTCCTGTCCGATCCGATGATTGATGGATATTTGTGTGAACATCTGACGGTCCACAATCTCCCCTTCTGTGTGCTTCTCCTTACACTCCTTGGACGTGAAAACCAATGGTCCAGATCTCCTTCTCCAACCGATCTGATAGCGGCTGTGCTCCCTACTGAGCTTGCACACTTTCTTCCGATGCTTGGAAGAATTCCAAGTTCCCAAAGGCCTAAACCTTTGTCTTCTCTCTCCTCTACGAACTCCTTTACTTTGAGTTCTCACCTGCATTCTCCTCGATGTTGTTCCTCTTGAGATTTTATAGACTCTTAACTCCTCCAAAGAGTTCTTCAACCTCTACACTCCTTGCAGCCTCGAATCTATGCACTGAAAGCACTATCCCTCTTGAGCTTCTCCTTGAATCCCCAAGGGATTCTTTGACTCCTGCGCCTCTACAGAGTCTTTACGCACACACAGTGTTGTCTCTCCTGAGCTTGTCAAACACTCAGTCCCCTAAGGGATTTTATCCTTCTTCCTTCTCCCGCAGATGGAGAATGTAATTCTCTGTTGTCTATCCTTCTGCTCAAGTAATGTCTTGCTGATCCTTTCAGGGTGTTCAGCAACCCTGTGAAGATCCTTCAATGGATTCTTCCTCTAAATTCCATAACTCAAAGAGTTCTCTTCTCATGTGCCTATCTGCACACTTACTCCAATGCCCACTTGGCAGAGTATCTTATCCCAGAACGTTCAATAGTTTTGTCCTCTGTGCACTTATGCACCCGCTCAATACCCACCTGGCAAGGCTTCTTAGAATCCTCAGTGATTCTGTTTCTTCCTAAACTTCTCAACATAAGTCTTCTTCGGTGCGCTCCTTGCACCTGCTCAATGCCCACTTTGCAGAGCTCCTCATAATCCTTAGTGATTCTATTCCTCCTTGAGAACTCACAGCAGAGTTCTTCCTCGATGCATCGTTGTGCATATGCTCAATGCCCACTTGGCAGAGCTCTACAGAACTCCTCAGAGCTTCTGTCTGCAACTGTGTATTCTCCCACACAGCCTTGCCTCCAAGGTGTTCAACAACCTTGAGGTCTTCCATGAGTTGTTGACTCCAGTTCTTGTGCCGCAGCATGTCTTTGTCTGAACCTGCAGAATTCAGAAATGCAACCTCTTTGCACGGCTATCAGAACCCGCAACATTCTGTCACACCCTCCTGGTGTGAAGCCTCAAATACCTTCACCTGCAATCAGACACACTCATACAAATGCAAACCTACAATATAAATCTACAACATATAAGAACACTCACAGACATTCATTCAACACAAAGAATACATGCAGGAAAAACTGCTCTGTTTGTATTAAAATGGCAAATGCCTGTTTGTACAAGGTGTTCCTGAGCATGGCCTGTAACAAGGTCTCAACTCTTCTCTCTTTTTCTCTCTACATGTAGACTCTCTATCCTCTATTCTATCCACTCTTTGACTACCCCTTTTCCCAAAATGAGATACGAAATCTCTTTTACCTGAGGGGGCTCTTCGAGCTCTTCCCTCCAATCCACCTACCCTATTCAATTACATTGAATGGGTTGTCTAGTCCAGCATCTGGATCTAGATCTTAGACTTACAATCATTAAAGGTTGATCTTATCTATAGCCTACGCAAAGGCATGGCTTCACGGCTCAACAACCTAAGCATTTAATTACATTGAATTTAGATTTCAAATGAGGTTGCGCCTCTCTTCAGCATTGAATGCATGTGCTCAATGTGGTTGGCTGGATGACTGGATGACATGGAGAGATGCTCCTGCATCATACTCCTCAACTGCAAAATTCATGAGCTCCTGCTCATGAGCTTCCCATCTCTAATGTTCAAATCCTCCTAGATCCCAAATCATCCTCTGGAGCTGTTCATCTGCTCCATCTCCCTGTTGCTACTTTTGTTGCTGCGTTGTTGCTACTGCTGCTTCTTCCTTTCTAATCAGCTACTCCTTGCTAGTAGTTTCTGCTGACCTCAACATCAGCCTTCTGATCTCCTTGATCTCTTTTCCCAGCTGCTCCAGTGGTTGGCCCTGTTCTTGCAGTCTCCTCAACTGCAAATTTTTTCTACAATTGGGTAGATCATCATGATCTCCCATGCCATCCTCTTCATCTTCATCTGTGGCCTAAAGTTGCCACTCTGCTGTAGACTTCAGTTCTGCAGTCTCCCTTTGACTGACTGGTTGTTCAGTCACCTTCTCTGGAAACTCAACTTATGTCAGTTCTCTTGTTGGCTCTAGATTGTTCAGCCAATCCTCCAGCATCTTTAGCTCCATCTCCCATGGAGTGGTAAATCTACCTGCCTGCTCTTTGGCTTCCTTTATTACTAGCTTCAGTGCTGCATCTTCTTTCCTTTCATCTCCCTGGCCAAAATCATTGAGCCATTCATCAGAACGATCATTCTCTTCTCCTTCTTCTACTGTCAGCTTCAGTGCTACAACTTCTTCAGCTTCTTGGCTGAATACATTGAGACACTCCTCTGAATGCTCATTCTCTTTTTCTTCTACTTGGGCAGCTTCCAAAGTCTGCTCCAATCCTTCTTTGACAGTCTCAGCTGACTTTTCTTCTGTTGTTGTTTCTTCATATGCAACACAAGCTTCTACCTCCTCTTGGGAAAGTGGTAGGAATACTCCAATTCCCCCAACCATCAGAATATTATCTTGATCTTCCTCCTTTTCTGTCAGATGCACCTGCTGATCCAACTCTATCTCTGAGCTTACCTGCTCTATCAGCTCCTCGGGATGATAAAAAATAATCCACTCATCCCTGCCCACATGGAAATATGGGATGTCTCTACTGCCCTCCTGGCAGTATTTGAGATCCCGCAGTGACCTCATTTCATTGCCCAACTGGAAATGTGAAATTCCCTGGCTGTCCTCATGACAGTTCGTGAGATCTCGCAGTGATCTCAACTCGTTGCCCACCTGGAAATATGGAATTTCTTCTCTGGCCTCCTGGTAGTTCTTGAGATCTTCAACCAACCCCAATCCACTCTCTTCATCATTGAGACCTCTCCCAGTCTTTGGTTCACACACCTAAACCATTTCTTCTTCTGGTCCATTGAGGTTTTCCGCATACCTTAACCATCCTTTTAATAGCCTGCGTTGTCTTCTAACCATCATCTCCTTGACTGGCCATTTTGATTTTGGCTTCCTCATGGGCCACTCATACACCCATATCGGCTTCTTATCTACCTCATCTGCAGTTCAAGATTTTCTATGTCTTCCCTTATTTCAGCGAGCTCTTTATCCATTTCTGCAAGCTTTTTTGCCTTGCTCTTCCTCCCAGCATGCCTATGGCCTTCAGTAGTCATGTTTCTATCCCTGTCTGCTCTCCTACCAAACCTATTGCTATCACTCTACACTAAGAGTGTTTCTAGCTTCATCCTACAGTCCTCCTGACTGCTTACGATCTGTTTCCTACCTGCAAACAAATCCTTACAGAGTCTCCAACACTCTGTCTTCCTTTACCTTCTCGCTTCACCTGAAATATACAAGTGAAGTCCCTACTCTGATACCACTTGATATGTATCAGAGTGCTCTTTACCTCTTATGCCTCCCTTGTCTGAAATATACAGAAAAGAATCAGGCTCTGATACCACTTGACGCAGGACGGATAACACGCGACCACCACCTTGCGCTCTCCTGCTCACAGGATCATTCAAATTCCCCTTTTAGCCAAATTAGCTCTTTCAATTCCCTGCTAGAATCTCTAATGACAACCCAATCCACGGGTCCTTAATTTTCCCTGTCACGGCCTCTGCACATGCATGTGACCTTTCCTCGAGTTAATTTCGGGTTTCGGGGTTTCTTGTTTCCCGATGTCAAGAGTTCCTGTCCTGTTGAACTCCCGACCACCGATTTGTCGATGCGCTCCTTTCGGCCTTAGCCCATCCTGGCTATGATCTGGTCCATGCGACTGTTAAGAACCAAACATCAATATAGCATATAAAAACCTCAGAAAAAGTACTCAATGCCTTGAAAAAGAGATAATTTCAGATAATAAGCCTCTTCAAGGGGGCAACCTCCTTTTACCCCAATTAAATGTTCAAGTACAATATGATTCAAAATGAAAATGTCTCCTTGGTATAAATAGGAGACTAGGAGGTATAATGGCCTAAAGCCAACATAATTAAAATAACATTACTAATCTAAATTACAACTAATGGCCTAAATCCGACATAAATAAAATAGCATTACTAATCTAATATGCCCCAATTAAGGGGTAATGAGCCAACATTAGGGCTTAACATGCCCCTCCCCTTGAGACAAGTGTTGTCCACAACGCTTGAGCAACTCTGGATGCTTTTGTATAAAAGACTCATCTTCACAAGTGGAATCTTCAGCCGGTAGTTTCCTCCATTTAATGAGATACTCTGAAATGAATATATTCCTTAGCTGGAGAATTCTTGTGTCCGTGATGGATTCAGGCTCCAATATGATTTTTCCTTCCTCGTCAAGTTCTGGCAATATAGTTTGAACTGGGATCTTGTCACCTATAACCTTCTTTAAGAATGAAACATGGAAAACTGGGTGTACTCGTGAAGATGCAGGCAGCTCCAATTTGT
>ML790830.1:327290-339260 GCA_009831015.1 Picea engelmannii
TTGGGTGTCTTCTCTGTTACGAAATTTTTCATTACTTCCATGATCTTAGCTTCCATTGAATCCATCTTAGTATCCAACTTAGCTTCCATTGAATCCATCAACTTAGATTCCATTGAATGCATCTTATCTTCCATTGAATCCATCTTGGCTTCCATTGAATCCCTCATCTCTTGTAGTTCATCTTTGGTTATTGTCTTCTTTTGTAAATAATTTATGTCCCTACGCATTTCTTCACCTTCATCAATAGTCCAATTAGGATTTTATGGAGGCTTATTTGGTGTAGGAGGTCCCATTTTTGGGTGGCATGTTGGCCAAATATCACTTTTGAGTCTTGATTTTGAGGTGGTTATGCTAGACAATATTTATTTTGTTATATCTCCCAAGTTTTGGCCCTTCTGGGTATGAAAATTTCCTTTAGATAGTTCTCTGATATTTTTTCTCTGCAATGCCACAGGTCTGATCAAAATTGGATGTGCCAAGTGGAATTTACGGTAACTTCCTCACAACTTGTCGATTTTTGGCCTTTCCAGGAGATCTCACTTGTATAGAATTCCCCGCACAAAATAATTGATATCAAATTCTGAAACTCACACCCAAAATACTATAGACTGTCCACGATCCAATGCAACTATTCCCACTCAATTTGGATACTCTAGGAAGAAGTTATGATTGTTTTACCTAGAACACCTTCTTGAGACTAGTCAATAGGGCTAGTCAGATACCCTATCTTACATAGGGTGTATCTACAAATTTAAGATGACCCAGAAGCTAAAATTTTTACCACAGATACAATACTGATTTCTGTAAATGGTATTCGGAGGGCAAGGTTCGAAACGTGACAAAAAATGTTTGATAGCGAAAATTCCTCAATGACTCATTTCAGGATGATTCCATAACCCTATCTTGTACAGGTTGCATCTCTGAAAGTATAAGGCCTCAGGAGATGAATTTTGAGTCCAACGTACCTTGATCCGTCTACTAAATACCCTCCAAGCGGTTCCTTCTGAAACGTTGTAGAAAAAAAGTTATAGAGAAAATTCCAAGGTGTCTTAGATGTAGGAGCGAAACCCCAAGACCTTGAGCTCTGATACCATATGTTAAGAACCAAACATCAATATAGCATATAAAAACCTCAGAAAAAGTACTCAATGCCTTGAAAAAGAGATAATTTCAGATAATAAGCCTCTTCGAGGGGGCAGCCTCCTTTTACCCAAATTAAATGTTCAAGTACAAGATGATTCAAAATGAAAATGTCTCCTTGGTATATATAGGAGACTAGGAGGTATAATGGCCTAAAGCCGACATAATTAAAAGAACATTAGTAATCTAAATTACAACTAATGGCCTAAATCCGACATAAATAAAATAGCATTACTAATCTAATATGCCCCAATTAAGGGGTAATGAGCCAACATTAGGGCTTAATAACGACCTCCTCTCATAAGACCACAGCCTTATGTCCTCTTTCGGGGTTTCGGACTTTCAAGTGTCGAAACACACTTGTCCTTAGGATCCGCGATCCTCTGAATTTCGATTTCCCGATGTGACTCTCTTATCGAGACCTTTTTCGAAGGCCTCGCTTGCTTCCACGAGTCCCTTCAACATGGACAGTCCACATCCATTTCGCGATTTCGTGACTTCTGATGTCTTGAGTGCCTCGTCTTCAGGACTCGCGAAATGCCAAACTCTGATGCTCCGGTTTGACCTTTCTATCAGGACTTCCTCCGATAGCCTGGATCTCCGCCATGTATGCCCAACTGATGGACGACTATGATCCAATCCTGTTGTTTCGAGACTTGAAGTGTCCCGACTTCCTCGACCTCGAAAACTCCAGTATTCTGAATGTCGATTCTCTGCTATGCCGACAGCTGGCCCCGCAAATGTCACTTCCCTCCGTTCGGGGTTTCAGACTTCACGATTCTGAATCATATGGACTTCCTATCCACGGAATCCCTGATATGATGAATGTCGATATCCCGATACATGTTGGGACTTCTGCCTGGCGTGATAAGGGTTAAACCCCATGCACCTCCTGTCCGATCCGATGGCTGATAGGCATCTGTGTGAACATCCGACAGTCCACAATCTCCCCTTCTATGCACTTCTCCTAATGCTCCCTGGACGTGAAAACCAACAGTCCAGATCTCCTTCTCCAGTCGATCTGACGGTGGTTGTGCTCCCTACTGAGCTTGCACACTTTCTTTAGATGCTTGGAAGAATTCCAAGTTCCCAAAGGCCTCAACCTTTGTCTTCTCTCTCCTCTGTGAACTCCTTTACTTTGAGTTATCGCCTGCGTTCTCCTCGACGTTGTTCCTGCTGATCTTTTATAGACTCTAAACTCCTCCAAAAAGTTCTTCAACCTCTGCACTCCTTTCAGCCTCCACTCTGTGCACTGAAAGCACTATCCCTCCTGAGATTCTCCTTGAATCCCCAAGGGATTCTTTGACTCCTGCACCTCTACAGAGTCTTTACGCACACACAATGTTGTCTCTCCTGAGCTTGTCAAACACTCAGACCCCTAAGGGATTTTATGCTTCTTCCTTCTCCCACAGATGGAGAATGTAATTCCCTCCTGGCTATCCTTCTTCTCAAGCAACCTCTTGCTGAGCCTTTCAGGGTGTTCAACAACCTTGTGAAGATCCTTCAGTGGATTCTTCCTCTAAATTCTATAACTCAAAGAGTTCTCTTCTCCTGTGCCTATCTGCACACTTACTCCAATGCCCAGTTGGCAGAGTATCTTATCCCAGAACATTCAGTAGTTCTGTCCTCTGTGCACTTATGCACCCGCTCAATGCCCACCTGGCAGAGCTTCTCAGAATCCTCAATGATTTTGTTTCTTCCTGAACTTCTCAGTAGAAGTCTTCTTCTGTGCACTCCTTGCACCTGCTCAATGCCCACTTGGTAGAGCTCCTCATAATCCTTAGTGATTCTAGTCCTCCTTGAGAACTCACATCAGAGTTCTTCCTCGATGCACTGTTGTGCATATGCTCAATGCCCACTTGGCAGAGCTCTACAGATCTCCTCAAAGCTTCTGTCTGCAACTTTGTCTTCTCCCACACAACCTTGCCTCCAAGGTGTTCAACAACCTTGAGGTCTTCCTTGAGTTTTTGACTCCAGTTCTTGTGCTGCAGCATGTCTTTGTTTGAACCCACAGAATTCAGAAATGCAACCTCTGTGCACGGCTATCAGAACCCACAATGTTCTGTCACACCCTCGTGGTGTGAAGCCTCAAAGACCTTCACCTAAAATCAGACACACTCCTGCAAATGAAAACCTACAGTATACATATACAACATATAAGAACACTCACAAACATTCATTCAACACACAAAATACATGCAGGAAAAACTGCTCTGTTTGTATTAAAATGGCAAATGCATGTTTGTACAAGGTGTTCCTAAGGATGGCCTGTAACAAGGTCTCGGCTCTTCTCTCTTCCGCTATCTACACGCAGATTCTCTATCCTCTATTCTATCCACTATTTAACTACCCCTTTTCCCAAAATGAGATACAAAATCTCTTTTACCTGAGGGGGATCTTCGAGCTCTTCCCTCCAATCTACCTACCCTATTCAATCACATTGAATGGGATATCTAGTCCAGCATATGGATCTAGATCTTAGCCTTACAATCATTAAAGGTCGATCTTATCTACAACCTTCGCAAATTCACGGCTTCATGGCTCAATAGCCTAAGCATTTAATTACATTGAATTTAGATTTCAAATGAGGCTGCGCCTCTCTTCAGCATTGAATGCACGCGCTCGACGTGGTTGGATGGCTGGCTGGCTGACATGGAGAGATGCTTCTGCATTAGGGAGTGTCTAAGTCCAGTCTCATGGAATTTATCCGGGACCCCCCTCTAACACAGGGGATAAACACGAGGTCGCATGCGGAAAGGTAGCGGAGATAACCCCTCCAAAGCCGGACCAATCGTAGTGGAGAACACATATTGAGGGCTTGTTTTGGGATTCCGTCGTTTTCATTTTCCATGGGGCTTCATGGGTCTCGAATATGTTTGAGGTCCTTAGTTGTCTTCCAGACCATTTTCTCTCGATACCCTTGATAGGTTTTGGGCTTGATACCCTGCTCATTATGGTCTACCCGACTTTCGACTATACCCGCCTGGTGACTGTTCGCCTGCTGGAAACCTAGTTTCCAATATTTTTAGGGACATACATGGGTGATTGCAGGGGTATGCTGTGGTACATCAGATAGACATTAGGCCACTCTTTGTAGAGTATACCCGGAAGGTGCTTCCGTATTCGAGTTGCACTTTCACTGGTAAGTTTCTCTAGTGTTGGTTGTTGTAACTGTTCTTCCAAATAGTTTAGTGATTGTTTGTCTTATCTCTTAGGGGCTTCTTTTTAGTGTGTTACTTTTGAATGTGTAGAATACCTTAGCCTGCCTTGGATCTTCTCATACAGTGGAGGATCCCAAGCTCCGTCGGTCATGAAGGCTTCTTGGCCTACCGCCGGTTACATTGGAACCACTCCCGCCACCATAAGGCGGAAGCTAGACCAACAAGGGTCTTTTGAAGCGACCAGGTTACAAACCTTTGTGCCCGAACAACTCCCGGAGGAATCAACCACCAATCTTGGCTCGGTTGAAACCCAAACCAATGATTTCTTAGCACCGTTTATTGCACCGATCCAATTTCACGAATGCCAGTCAGTGCCTCACAAATCTATGGAAACAAACATTGTTACTTCTTCTGGGAATTCTTCCATTCCCGCCACAGTTGCTACCACAGGAGAATCATCTCCTAACTTACTTTCGTCGGTCCGAGCCACCATGGTCTCGGACGCAACTACGTCGCACAGTGGACCGAACCCGTCTATGGCAGTGGCCACAAACCCCTTCACACCTAGTGTGACAGGCCCTCCGTTCTCATACGGTATGCCTAGTTCGGGTACAAGTCCTGCAGTAACCAACTCCACTTTACAGACTTTGGGTCTAGGGGCAGGGAGCTCTTACGCTCCTCTGCAAGGTCAACTTGGGGGCACTCTTGTCCCTTTTAATGCTTTTCCTTACGCAGGAGGTCATATTCCTCCTTCGTCCCCTTCACTTGGTGGACTGCATCAGCAGTCTGTCGGGCAGCCTATACACACTAGTTTATTTGGAGCAAGGAGTCAAGGAACACTTGCGCACAGTATGTCGATAGGTTCGACGCCATTTTCTTGGAACGGGACGTTTCGTAACAACACTTTCTCATCAACCGCTTTCCCATCTGGGGGCAATCCCATTTTTGGACAATCCACTCCTGCGCAGGGTACTATTCCTTCTTCGGGGGCACATATAGCAGGACCTTGGAACTCAGGACAAGGATCCGTTCCCTCCTCTGGAATGTCATTCTGGGGTGATTCTTTCCACATTCAATGGAACCCTGGACAGACCACGATGCCTCTCCAATCGGGACCAGCATGGGGTAATCCTTCCCAAAGTCCTTCGAACACGATGCATGCCCAACACCCTATGTCCTTTATGGGAAATCAACCAATGATGTCTCCACAAATGAAAAATCCTTATGCTGATCAGGGCCATGGTTTCTACCAGAATCTGGGCCAGCAACCCAACTTTTCTTGGCAACCTGGTGCCAGTCAAACTCCAGGACCCTTTTTCCCAGGTTATTAGCAGCAACCCAAACTACCATTCCTGGCAACGTTACACTTGCCAGATTTGACAAGGTTGTTAAATGATCCTATTTGTCACGATCCACATTGGCCTCCTATGCCAACGAAGTTGCCTTCGGACATTCCAAAGTTCGAGGCCAAGCCTAATGAAGATCCAGGTGATCATGTGACTACCTTCCATCTTTGGTGCTCATCTAACTCATTGAAATATGACTCCGTACAGATGCGATTGTTTCAACGTACTCTTATCGAGAGTGTCGCGAAATGGTACATCGAGCTTAATCACTCAAGATACTCTTCTTTTGGTGAACTGGCAATGGCCTTCCTTAACCATTTCCAGTTACCTGTGAGATATGACACTGGCACAGAGCTGCTCACCAATTTTGAACAGACAACAATGGACCATATCTCTGATCATATCTGAGAATGGAGACGTTAGAAGAGTCTAATCAAGGTACCCATCCCACCAGCATTCCTGCTTGAGTGGTTCCTTAAGTCTTTGGTCCCACAGTTATCCAAAGACGTCACAACTTCCAAATTTTTCTCCGAAGAAGATGCCATCATGAGGGCTCAACAGTTTGAGCTCATCTATTCTCAGTTTGGTTTATTATACAACATCTTGCCAAATGCACCACATTCAATACTGGATAAAACTAGACAGAGAGATGGACCACATGGCGATGGTATTGTTGGTTCAACACAAACCATGCCCACTGAGCAATTGACAAAACAGTTGCAACAGTTATCCATACAACACACAGCAGCTAGCCAAACTACTACTTTGGCTCCTCCCCCTACCCAAACGTCGGAATTACACTCCATGCAGTCGACTAACCCAAAGGCCTTCCAGCAGCCTGAAGGGGAGAAAAACCAACGAAAGAAGGGTAAGGGGGATAAAAAACCCACTGATAATGGTGGCGGGGACAACACGGAAAAATGGAAGGTGAGGTATCCATGCAACTTGTGCATGGAAGACCACCTGACCCATCTTTGTCCTAGACTTGCAGAGGCCAAAAAGTTTGTCACACAACAACAACAGGCAGTGTTGACTAATCCCTTTCAACATGGGAAAAATTTAACTCAAGCCTCTATAAGCACGGAAGGGGGCAGTCATGGACCCCCTCCATCTTCGAACAACCCCATGAATGTATATATGGTGAAAGGTGATGCTTTTATATCAACTAGAGCACATGCCTATAGTCAACCAAGCACTTCCGAGAAGGGAAAAGAAGCCGAAATCCCATCTCTTCCTCTACAGATTGAGAAGACGTTGGGAGAAAAAATGACACGCATCCCCGAAGGATCATTCAAAATAGCTTCTCACAACCCAAACGTAAGGGCCACCTAGATCTACTCTGTGGTGGAGGATTTATCACAAACCCCTTGTGCGATGTCTGCTTTGGAGGTCCTCCAAAGCTACCCTGCTCAGAGGAAAGCCTTGTTCACCGCTTTGGGCTCTACTAAGACTTGTAATCTGGGTACCATCATGTTAGATATAGATGAATTAAAACCTTGTCTGCCTTACCACGTAGCGTTTCAGATAGTAGTGGCTCATCCCACAAAAACTTTTACACGAAATATCTTTCGCACAGTGGTCGACGAGGGCGCCTGGACATGCATTATGTCGTTAGCATGTTGGAAGGCCATTGACCAGCCCGCTTTGTCTCCATTACCTACTCTCCTCACTACTTTTGATGGTCATTATTTCCGACCACATGGCATCGTTCCTTCTTTCCCTATGCAATTAGGAGGAAAAACCGTGTGTGTCAAAGTAGAGGTAGTCGATGCTCCCCTCGACTATAACCTGTTTTTAAGACTGAGTTGGACTTATGCTATGCAATCTGTGGTTGCTACAGTTTTCTGAGTCTTGTTTTTTCCACATGAGGGTCGGATAGTGACCATCGATCGACTGTCCTTCTCTAGACCTGACCCAGCTTTGGGGGCATCCATGGTCCCGATGATTGATAATCCTGAACCAGGTTTTGTTAACGTAGATGTTGGTTTGTGCCCGTCCTTGATGGGTACCTTCGATTACCCACCTCCTCACGACGATGTCAAATTTATATCTAATCACCATAAGGTTGATATTTTTCAAGTTTCATCGTTCCGCACGACTTACTTTGAGGATCCTTGGATTCTTCCTTCCCCATCAGCCATGATGGATGAGACAGGTCACTCAGGCATGTCCATGCCCTTGTCTGTCGTTGAAGTAGCGTACTCTTTAGTCCAGCAAGCTTCAACTAACCTTGATCTGACTCCCACACAAGAGTTAGATCCACTTCTAGAGCCTATTTGGGCTCAACGTTCTCTCACTAACGTCGATTCGTTAGAATTAGTCTTGCTTTCTGACGAAGCAGTAATCGAAGCAATGACTAGTCCAGACAAACCTTGGGAATATCTTCATCACAGATCATATTTTCTCCCAGAGTTAAGCCGAATCGAAGCAGGAGAATTCACCGTTACCATAACGGGAGATCATTCGTGTCCTATTAATCTCTTAGCTACGCAGGAAATTTATGCTGAGGGAAATATGGAGACTATCGCTGAAATTATACCCATCAACATCTCCCGAAACCCTAACGTCATGGAGAATGTCTTCGTCGGAGAAGATTTCTTCCCCGAAGAGATTCAAATTTACACGGATCTTTTCAAAGAATTCCGCGACATTTTTTCCTAATCTTATGAGGAAATGCCAAGTATCGACCGACAAAGAGTCTATCATGAGATAACTTTGTTGTTTTTCAAGCTTGCTTTGATATTTGAAAGCAACATCCGGTGAGACTTCATTTATGCTTTTCGATCTCGTTCGGATTAACTGAGAAAAGTAACCATTATGGCGTCTTCTTTAATCCCTTTTCAGACTCCTTAAAGATGAAAAGATTGTCGAGTGACCTTGTCTCTTCACACTTGTTAAATTGGTCCAGAATAATGTTCCTTAAACGGGTCTCCTTTTAAGCCCTTTTCAGACCCTTTAAACATGAAAATATTTCCGAGCAATCTTGTGGCCTTTCACTCTCGTTAAAATGAAATTTGAAGTCACGTCTGTCCGGCGGTAGTTTACCCCTTTTTCGGTCTGTACGGTCAACTGTACGAGCAAAGGTATACTCTATATAACTTTCATTCTTTAGAAGAGTACTCTCGGGTACAATTTTATCCCTTTTTTGGGCCTGAGGGACTAAACTTACGAAAAAGAAACCCCCACGGAGTCCATAGTTAAGCTCTTTTTAGACTCCCTAAAATTGAAAAGATCGTCGAGTGACCTTATTCTTTCACACTCGTTAAATTGGTCCAGAGGAATATTCTTGACGAAGTCCATAGTTAAGCTTTTTTCAGACTCCTTAAAAGTGAAAAAAATAGCTGAGTGATCTTGTCCTTGTCACACTCATTAAAATGGTTTTGAATCAACGTCTAATTGGTGCTAGTTTATCCCTTTTTCGAACCGACTAGACTATCTTCAAAAAAGGTACCCCAACAGAGTCTCCTTTTATGCTTTTTCAAACTCTCTAAATATGAAAAACCACCGAGCTTACCTTCTCTGGGCTCGTTAAACTTACAGGGAAGGACGTTACCATTGTGTGTTCTATCAACCACATTTGCATACCTTATCCACCAGCCTTGTGACAGTTTGCTTCTGCGTCTTAACACCTTTGGCCGCCAGAGGATTTTTCCTGAGTATCATTTTACCAGAACATCAGTCTTGTCCTTGTGCCTTGACCTTGTATGTTTGCAGTACTCGTTCCTCCATTGTAACGTAATATTCCTTTATTCTTTTTCCAAAATTATCGAAAAGAACAAAAAAATCAAATATACCCCAAAAAGAGGATGGGAAAAGTATTTTCTTTATTGGCAGCACGATGAGTCACCCTTGGATAAAGCACATATGTATGTTTGATCATCAGACTATGGGATGTAGTACGACCTTAGGAAGCTTTTCTCGCTATATAGAGTTGTGTCCTCCACCATTTGGTTATTCTTCCTAACATATGGAATGGAGAGTTTGCGTTGCCTCCTGCTTCGTAGACTTATGATTAACATATCTACTGCCTGAGTCTTATCACTTGTCGTGCTATTATCCAAGAGAATTTTGTCACTAAGCCTAAATCGGCCCCTCTGCAATATGTCTCTTGTCCGCATACTCGGCCATCCTGAATGTCCAATCAAGTCCTTGTTCGAAATCACTGAAGCCTTCAGTCCGATCATCAAGATTATCAAGTCCATAACCGATGAGCCGTCGAAGACCTCTAGGTAGTGCAGTCGTACACTCATATTACACTCCTACCCAAGTTTTAGAAGATTTTGAAGTTGTTTCTCAAACTCTGAAGTACAACCATCAGGCCGAATCAGCTTCTGGAAGATGCGTACTCTATATGTATATCTTTTTGATTTCGAGATGTAGCTCCATTGTGTATTATTCGTGACTACTCTTTATAGTTATTTGACATGGATCTACAGTGTATTCGATTGGTAGCCATGGTTCTATTTTATCCCGAGTATGGGTATGCCCGCCTCGGTGAGACATTTTTTATTTTGTAGACGGTACCTCCTGGTTCCTGATCCTTGGGCTCAATCATTCAGCACATCAGTAAAGATTGGTAATGTATTTAGGCCATCAGATTCTCTTCTGACCTCACACATTAGGGGGCATCTATTATAACCCTAAATTACACCACACATTCTTACTTGGCATCAGGCCAACTCATATCCCTTCTTTGCCAAAACTCTGCTGAAAAACTCTTTGAAAATCCTCTTGTGTCAAGGCCCATGTGCCCTAACCCATTACTGCACGTGTGTGCACACTGGCTAACTCACTACAGCCCGTGTGTACCTAACAAAGAATGAAAAAAGGAAAGTTACCGACGGAACAAAAATCTATGGGTCAGTTAACTGAAACTCCCGGCCATGCATGGACGAGGATTCGTCCAAAACCCTAGCTCGTTCTAGCCTATAAAATAAGGGGTAGGGGTACCATTTGGAAGAGGAAAACATATAGCGAAGAAACTCTTCCCATTTACGTAATCCATTGTCCCAACCCTTTAGCCTTTCCTCATGCCAAAGAAGATTTAATGCAAAGTAGTTGAAGGAAAAAAGAAGAGGAGCCCAGGATCAGGTTCAAGGAGCAGTGGTCGGTCTCATATTTGTTGTAAGTTGATTCACTTTCAGTAATAAAAAGAATACTTTTCCCATCCCAATGCATGAATTGTCTATGGTTTGCTTAATTTATTCTTGATTTCTAACCTTTGAGTATAGAAGTAGCATGCATGCATAGTTGTTGTTTGTCTTGAGTGCAGGTCATCTATGGAAGGAGCAATGCAAGCAACGAAGGATCTACATTGAATGCCGATAATAAGGTTGGTGGTCCTTTTCCATGCATTTACTGTGAAAGAGGGGTTTAAATCTTGGGTTGTAGGTAAAAAAGTAGTTTGTTTTCGGTCAAAATCGGCATGCAAGTCTGGCCCTAGTTTGCTAGTCCGTAGGGTGTTTTTCCCAACAACAGGTCTTTTATGTAGTTCATCCATAATGAACCTCTTCAAGTCGTCACACACTGGAATATAAAATCTGTTTCTATAAGTGAGCAAACCTCCTTTGGTCATCTGATAGACTTCATATCTTACTCCGACGGGTTCTTGTTGTAGGTACATGGTCACGGTTTGAACAAATGGATCTGTCCTTTGTACATTTCTCACTCTTTCTTTGACATCTGTCTCGTCAGTTCTCACTACTGCCAGATGAATTGTGTTCATACTTCTGCTAAGGGCATCGGTCACCCTATTTTCCTTACCTTTAATGTGTTTGATCTTGAAATCAAACTCACTAAGGAGGGCCATCCACCTAGGTTTTCTAGCATTGAGCTTTGGTTGATCAAACGAGTATTGCAATCCACAGTGATCTGTCATAAGTACAAATTTTCTTCCTAGGAGGTAATGCCTCCACATTTTCAAGGCATGCACTATGGAAGCCAATTCTAGATCATGGGCCACATAGTTGACTTCATGCTCATTCAATTTTCAGGATTCATAGCAGATCACACTTCCTTCTTGCATAAGGACTCCTCTGAGTCCTTCCTTACAGGCATCTGTGCACATGAGGAAGTCAGCATTTGGATCGACAATCTTCAGCATAGGTGCATGGTTCAGTAGATTTTTCAGGGCTTGAAATATTTCTTCACATTTCTGCGTCCACAGGAATTGTGTCCCCTTCAGGGATGATTTTAAGGATGGAAATTTATTTTAAAATGTAGAAACCTTGGCGAATCTTACTAATCCTTCATATGCCAACTATAAATGTTTGGTGATATTTTTGTAAAAATATTCAAATTTCTAAGGATTTTATATAGTTTTT
>ML790830.1:339310-371714 GCA_009831015.1 Picea engelmannii
ATAAAATTTTGGCGATTTTTAAGGTAAAATAATTTTATCCTATAGAATTTGGGCAAATCATTTTTAAAATAGCGAATCTCGTTTTTGGAAAAACCATGGAAAATTAGCCCATGAGCAAAATTTAGCCCCTAAAATCATCCATGGTCCCCTTATTATGGAGGGCAGTGATTGGACAACCAATCTTGGAGAATCCTTCTATAAATATCCTGTAATATCCTACTAATCCCATAAAGGATCTGATATCCGAAACATCGTTTGGGGCAGGCCATTCCATGATAGACCTGATTTTGTCAGGGTCCACTGATACCCCTTCTTCAGACAAAACATGACCCAAGTAACGTATTTTCTTCTGGAAGAAGTCACATTTGTTGAATTTAACATAGAGATGATGCTCTATGAGTACTTGTAGCACAAGCTTAAGATGTTCTTCATGTTCTTCTCTATTCTTAGAGTAAATTAATATATCATCAATAAAGACTAGCACAAATTTATCTAGACATTTACTGAGTACAATGTTCATCAAGCACATAAAAGTGGCGGGGGCATTGATCAGCCCAAATGGCACTACCACGAACTCATAGTGACCATACCTCGTTCGAAAGGCAGTTTTATGGATGTCTTCACCCTTGATTTGGACTTGATGGTATCCCAATCTCAAGTCGATCTTGGAGAAAATAGACACACCTCCCAATTGATCGAACAGATCGTCGATCCTGGGCAAGGGGTGCTTGTTCTTTATGGTTACCTTATTGAGTTGTCTATAATCTATACACAGTCTAAGGGTGTCGTCCCTCTTTTTCACAAACAGGATTGGCGCTCCGCATGGAGACATGCTGGGTCAAATATAACCCTTATCCATCATTTCTTTTAATTGAAATTTGAGTTCAACTAACTCGGGTGTGCTCATCCAGTAGGGTATCCTAGACACCAACACTGCTCTCGGTGCGAGTTCTATCAAGAAGTCTATGTCTCTTCTCGGAGGTAGACCCAGTACCTCTTTCAGAAACACATCTCTATATTCTCTCAGGGTAGGATGATCTTCCAGGCTGGGTTTGTCACCTTCTATGGTTTCCGACACCTGTATTGCATATGGGGGACATCCCTTTCAGAAATATTTTCTCATATGCAGAGCTGATATTTGTCTCACCGAGACAGGTTTTCGGATCCCTTGTAGGGTCATCCTTTTTCCTTCTTTGCTCACACATTCTAAGGTTTTATGGTAACAGTCCAATCTGGATTTATGGGCGGCTAGCTAGTCCATACCAATCAACAGATCGTACGATCCGAGGGGTAATATGTTAAGGGTTTCTTGGGTGGGAAATTCACCCAACATCAATTGGTAGGCTGGTATGACCTCTGCTACCCTTATTTTGGTTCCAGCAGCTAGTTGTACGAACCATGGCTTGGTTTGTTTTTGTGGATGTAGTTTACACTTCTCAATAGCTTTAGGGGATATATAACTCAAGTTTGAACCAGGGTCAATCAAAATAGAAACTAGATGGTTGGAGATCATACCTTCTGTCTCCACCATTGAAGCTTGATGGTCAGCTTGGTTATTATCCAAGGCAACATAAATCTGTGGCACACTCCTGGCCACATCATTGACTGTAGTAGCTTCCTGGACATTATAAATCCTTCGAATATTCTGTTGTCTGTGTGGACAGTCTCTCATGAGATGTTCTTCTCCAAAACCCCAACATTTCAAAGGTTCTCTCTTTGGGTTATCAGTCTTTATTGGTACAGGTCCAGGAGTTTTATTTCCGCTCAAGGAGGGAAAATTCTGCTAGTGCATACTCTAGGCTAGAAAGTTCATTCTTGGGTTCTTCTTGTAGTTCTTAAACCCTGGGATTTAATTCCCCTTTTCTGAAATCTTGAACTATTCTTTTGTTTCCATCCTTCACGAGGTTCTTCTCGATGCCCAAATTGTTCATGACAATAGGTTGCCTTTCAAAGAGTGTCTTCTAGGGTCTTTGGCTCATCAAATTCAATTTTGTTCCGGTAGTCCTTGGGTATCCCACTGATGAAGCATTGCACCTTTTCCTTTTCTTCTTTTATATAAGGCACATATCTCAGCAAGTCGAGGAATTTGTTGACATATTCCTCTATAGTGAGTTGCCCCAGTTTGAGTTCATAAAACTCTTTTGTCTTCTCGTCGAAATATTTTTCCAACAAATACTTCTTCCAGAAGTATTTCTCAAACCGTTCCAAAGACAGGTCCTCTTCGCGAACCCCTTTCATATTCTTAAGGTCTTCCCACCAAATGGAAGCCTTTCAGTTCAAGTTGAAGGTGGCCACTCGGGCCTTCATATTCTCTGAAAAGTCATGGAATCTAAAATACTTCTTTAGTCCAAGCAGCCAGGCCTCTGCTTCCTCTCCCTTCTTTATTTCACAGTCGAAGGAGGGTGGTTTGGCCTTTCTGAATTCTTTGAATTTTTTACCTTTGCAAGGATTTTGCTTCTTCTGTTTCTTTCGGGAATAGGAACTGGACCTGCTACTAGAACAACCTTCTGAATCGCCAGCATCCTTCTCAGAGGAATCACTCAGCACTGGTCCTTTACCTCTGGGGTGGACCTTTTTCGAGGTGCTCCTCTCAGTGTGGCCACCGATATGACCATGTTTCTAAGTTTCAGGTTCATGTTGCATTTGTCTTTGTAGATCGGATAAACTTTGCAGTAAAACTGCGTTAATTTCTGTTTGCTTTTCTTGTTCTTCATCATCCTTTCATTGTCAACCTTGCAGCTTTGTAATTTGACCATGAGACTCCTCATAGTTTCGGCTAGATCTGGAGGGGTCCCTACTGCCCTTCTTTCGTCAGACTCTTCATCTCTATTGTGGGATCCTTCTCCCACTTCTTGGTGAGTCACCATACTATGCGTTGATAATTTCCCGCGGTTGATCTTCTTCTTGTGTGCAAAAGGAAAAAAATGTTGGTTGTTAGTCAATATTTATATTTATTTATAACCAATACATAATTCATGTTTTCACATGTACAAACACACAATAGGGATTTTTCATTCTTAACTTCATCTTTTGATTAGGAAGGTTAAGACAGGGGGGGGTTTAATCTTTTTAAGAGTGTTCTGAACAAAGCTTCTGCGCAACTCACTCATGAGCCCAAGTAGGCCAAGTGTTGTAACCATGCTCTGATACCAATTTGTCACACACCCAATACAAAAAAATAAAATATTTTCTTTTCCTCAAGGGACAAAATCCTCGATGTCCTACGAGGCCTAGCGTAGGCTAGTTCTTCCCTATTCACCTCCCTGTGATAATGGTTTAGGACCACAGGAAAAACAAATATGGCATCCTTTTGCTCTTCATGGCTCAGCACTACCAGAGTGTCGAGTCTTTCGACTCTGCAAACCCTAACACAACGAAGCGTCGAACCCCGAAAGGGCTAGCAAGTACAAGATTCTTGTTTGGGTCTAGTCCTCGTGACCACATTCTGTGACCCCACACTTAAATCGGCAAGGACCTTACTGGCCCTTCACAATTCAGGAAATTGCGATGCATGAATTCTTCCTTTCCCATTCAAATCCCCAAAATCCACGAAGTCTCCCAAGTTTCCCTCCAAAGGAGATCAACGACCCTTGATAGTGTGGATCTAACGGTCCACTAGATTTTGGAACCTTCCCTGAGCTTTGACCGCTCACCACGCATCTCCCTTGATGGATGGTCCAGATTCCTTCGGGACTTCTCTTTGACACTTTTCGCTACTCGCAACCTCGTAGGTTGAAGCATCATGCTCTTGTTCCCTTCTTCTCCTAAATCCTGAGACGTGAAAGTCAACAATAGTTGACTTCCACTTTGCACTTCTCGCAACTCGCCACTTTGTGAGTTGTAGCATCAAATATTGGCACCTCTCCTTCACGAACCCTCAAGAAGCGATATTTATTATCCTTCTCACGTTCTCGCTACTCGGGACTTCGCAAGTCCAAGGGTTGATCTCTCAGGATCTTATCCCACAAATCCCTGAGACATGAGAAGTCAACGAAACGTTGACTGCCTTCTCCAGGCGACTCGTGTCCACCTGTCAATCATGTGGGCCCCACCAGGAAATTCTGCCACGTGTTCTCTCGTGCTCGGATCTCAGCACTTCACTACTCAGGATGTCGTAAATGACTCCTTTCAACCTCCAAACTCATGAACCCCCGATACACGATGTATCAAGATTCCAGATCCCATGGCTATCCTTCCTCTTTGATCAACGGCCCGGATCATATCGCAATCTCGCGACTCGGGACTTCGTGACTCCAAGAGTCAGGTCCTCCACCTTCCAACTTATGAATCCCTGATATGCGAAATGTACAGATCTCCACCACCTATCCTCTTTGATTAACGACCCAGATCACATTGCGATCTCGCGGCTTGGGACTTCGTGACTCCAAGAGTCGAGCCTTCCACATTCAAACTTACGAATCCTTGATATGCGAAATGGACAGATCTTTGCCACCTGTCCTCCAACATGGATGGTCCCGATGTCTTCGGGACTTTTGGGACATAGTCGAGTTCACTATTCTTCCTAAGTAAAGGGTTAGATCAATGGCTCATAGGGCTCTGACGGGTCCCTGGGATCTACGGTCCAGGATCCTCTCACGACTTCGTCATTCGCAAGGTCAAGAGACTTCCTCTTATGACTCCCAATGTCTGAATCCTCGATAGGGAGGACCTCACGACACATATCCTTCTACGGATGGGAGGCTTAGATCTATTTCGCCTTGTCACGATTTCTGAGGTCGAGTACTCAGACTCTCGTCCTCCAGATCCCCAAGCTCCTGAACGTCGATATCCTGATATAATCTCCTTCTCGAAACTCTCTCTCTGCTACTTTTCGCATGAGGTTTAAACGTCGTGTAATTCTCGATAGATCCAACGGATGTCAGCTGTTTAGACCAAGATCTAATGACTGAGACCTGTCTCTCCATTGCGCCATTCCTAAGCTTCCTGGACACAAATTCACGGTCTATATTCTTTCACGGACCTTGGGGATCTACGATCCTGATTTCTTCGCTACTCGCGAAGATAAAGGAAAAAGGGTTAAGGCATTTAATGCCCTCATTTATTTCTTCGATCTAACGGTCGTGAATGACTGCAGATCTCCTGATAGGATTTCATCCGTTGATCAATAGTTATTCTTCGAATCCTCAAGGGATTCTGTGACTTCTACGCCTCTGCAGAGTCTTTGCGCACAAAGTGCTACCTCTTCTGAGCTTCTCAAAAAGGGTGTCTCTATAGGGATATTTATCTAGAGTATCACCTGATATGGATAAGGGTATAGGTTTCCCGAAAAATGGCTTGAATTTTGAATTGATTCAATGTGCATATATACATATAAATCTTTTTATAGACATAAGACATATGTGGCCCTTCCATTATAAGGATGGAACCACCATTTCAGAATCAAAACACTACACAGGCAATCTTATACTCAGACCATTTATAAAATTGCACAGACTATGAGCATATATGTCAGCATATGAATTTTCAAGGTGCAAGATGTAAAACACTTATCAGAAATAACACCAGAAACAAGTGCAACTGCTGAGAGGGGTGCTCGTTTCCACCCAACCGTAGGCTCAATGACTCCCAACGAATTTACCACTAGCCACCCCCAAGCTGAGACCACGATGCTGCGAGACTATGTCTCGGTTTTCCAGTGACCGAGAACGAGGGTTACTCTCCCCCTTCTCTGCTATCACTCACTCTACATATCTCCAGAGTTCTTCCTTCCTCCCTCATGTCTACCCCTGATCACCCACACCTCCTACCTTTTTCCTTTATGGCAAGATTGCGTGTGGCATGATCCACCTCGTGGTGGTCAGGTGTCAGGATGGTCCACGGATGGGCGATTTACCCCCATCTCCTCATTACGCATGAGGAGCCATCCACCCACCAACCTGCGAGTAATTAATCTTGGGCCAGCAAGCTGCTCTTGGTTCTCTGGGCCAGTGAAGACCAAATACAGTATCAGTTTGGGTGGAAGTTAACGCCACCATTCCAGGTGCCTTCCACCACCTTTATCCAGCCATTGCGGTCTCTTTTTCAGCATATCCCCTCTCAACAGTCCTGCAATATATATTCATAATACTATTCACATTCATAGACCTTTTTCACAAGGTCTATTCACATTACACATTCACATTTTGAGTTTTGCCATAATACTTGGCCAGTATAATTATTTTTTTACAAACTGGGGGAAACAGGGTATTACACATCGGTTTTTGTAAATCTTGTAACTTGTAACTCCCGAAGAGCGATATTCTGAAGTACAAAAAGAAACAACCTTTGTTTAATGATAAAAAGTGGTAACTTATGAAACAACCCCTCCTCCACTATTTTGCATGTCGAGACTACTGAGATTTTCAATATGTGAATGTCACGAAGCGAAAAAGAACTTAAGAACCGACATTTGAATTTTAAAATAGATTTGAACCAAATGAAAAAGGTGGCTCCAACATAGGCTCCAACTAGGGATCCCATCTCCCTGTGAGGCGGGAAGAATAGTAGACCACGTGCCTGTATTGGGTAAATGGAGTCACTGGTTTCACTTTTGTGAAACTTGCTTTAGGGAAAAGATAAACAAAAGGAAGAAAAGATTTTTTTCTTTTACTGTTGTAAGGATTTTCAATACTCAAATATATTTCTCACTCATCTACAGTCCCTTTCACAACTTTCTCTTTCTCTTTACTGAATTTAGGTCTGCATTAAGACAAATCAAAACAGTTCTAGGAAACCCAACAGATCTTGCAGTTTTTTGGCTTACACCCAACGAAATTTATTGCATTTATTTATTTATTTATTTTTTTAGTCAGGGAGTCTCGTCTGGACTTAGGATGTGGATCTAGTCTTGAGAAAGTTGATTACCAGAGTCAAGTTAAATTCATGTATAATAGCCTTACAGATATCTCAAATACTGCTTCACTGCCAGTGGGCCTGTTTAGTACCCCAGTGAAGTTATCTGCCCCTTTTTTGTTGAATTTCCTTTCACCACTTCAGAATGTATTTATGCATTTAAATGTCGAGATGAGGGCAATCATTTTTGAATTTCCTTTCATCGTCTCTTCAGACTATATGTACAATTATATATGACTTTCCTTTCATCATCCGTCTTATAATTTTCTTTTTAGAATACAAAGTGGGGGCAATCGGATTGTATGATGGGTGATATTTGCGTAGTATTTTGCAATGTAGGTCTATCAACTTACTTTGATTACTCGATGCCAACATTCCTTTGACTTTCACAACACCTTGGTCCGCGGGGAGAAAAAGGGGAAACATTTTTCTGGGGGTTTTCCTTTGAGTAAGCCTTAACTCTTCGAAACTGTTGAAAAACCTAGAAACGTCAAGATCCATCTACACATAACTTGTTTAGTAAGATACCGAGGAGTTGTGAAGACAAAACTTCTTTCCAAAACATGCTTATAGATTTCAAAGTTTAAACATAATCTCTTCTCCCTATGTATATAAATCCGAAAAGACATTTGGCATTTTTAAGAAGACAAATCTGAAGACCGAAACAAAGGTGATAGACAAATGTTTGTATGCTGAGGGGCAGGGGTCGAAAATTAAAACCACTTTTTTGAAAACCCTTCCCCAACGATGCTTCACTTTCTGTTTGTTTTAACTACCACCTATCTGTGTTTTAAGTTAAAATTATTAGGATCCAGAGAATGTAATTGATGCAGGCACGTCAATCTTGGCACGTCCGCTCACAGGATCTTCCTTCCTTCCTCGACCCAAAGAATTGAAAAGTTCTTCTATTTCCCTATCAGGAAATTTTCACCCACAACACTCTCTCACGGGATCTCCCCTTCTTCTATCGGGAAATCAATGCTGGCCTTTTAATTTTTTATTTGGGTTCCTCCTATCGGAATTTTGGCACTTGAAATGTCCAAACAACTTGTTTTACCGATCCCCAATCACCGATATGCTCCTCTGTTACCTTAGCTCTCAGGCCCTGCGTTTAGTCCACGTGACCTCCTCTTATATGACCGTAGTCATATTCCCATCATGGTTTCGGACTTTCCGATGTCAAAATACACCCGTCCTCAGGATTCGCGATCCCTCGAATCCCGACGCGCTCTTTGCGCACTAGCTCTCCTGGCTAGGCTTCTGGCCCATATGACCGTTGACCCCGTGACCACAGTATTATCCTTCGTCGGGGCTATGGGGTCTCAAATGTTGAAAACCACTTGCCCACGAGATTCCTGATTCCTCGATTCCTGACTCTCCGGTTTACTGACAGCTGGCCCTAAGGTGGCACCTTCCTCCTTGTCGGGGTTCCGGACTTCGTGATTCCAAAATGCACAAACACTTTGTCACCAGGATCCCCGATATCCCGATGAAGCAAACACCGATAGACGACTTCCTTGTCGGGACTTTTCCCGATGACTCTTATTGCTGCCACCTATCCACATCACCAACTCCGCTTTGGCCCCACACTATTTCCTTATCCTGTCGGGATATCATATTTTGCGATTCCAAGTTGCGAGAGTATCCTGTCCGCAGGATCTCCGATACGTCGATCCCCAACTCTTTTCAGATTTCTGACATGCGTCCCAAGTGATGGACGGTTCAGGTCAACCCTCAGGTTTTGTCACTTTACAAAACCATGAACTCTCACTTACCTGAACTCCGATGACCACATTCTCGATCTATACAACCACATGACACGTGTCCTCCCTGAGATCCTATGGCTGTGATCCTTTCACTGTTTCGGGATTCAGCTAGTCACAGATTCTTGTCTTCTTAATCTTCCGAATGTCGATGGACTCTCGGTCCTTGCCACCTGTCCCAACATATGGACGAATCTGAACTCATTGGGATTTCAAGACTTTTGATGTCCCGACTCTCACGACCTCAAGAACTCTGAGTTCCCGACTCCCGACACCTCGATATATGGATGCCTCTTTGGGTTTTTACTCTACCCATGAGGGTTAAAACCCTATGCAGCTCCTGTCAGATCAGACGGCTGACGGGTAACTGATCAACGATCCAACGACTCATGGCCCCTAGATCTTGAACTCTGAACACGGCCGTAACCTCCTCTCTTCTTTGGCAGATCCAATGGATGGCGGGATTTTGCAAATATTCTCCACAAGATCCTAACCGTCGATCTCTTCCTCTTGGATGTTTTCTACGGGTGAATCCAGTATTCCCCTGTGAAAACTGGTCCTCCTGTGCATAACTCTGCAGTGCTTATTCAAACATTCCACATCACAAACTTCCTGTGCTTCTCTTCAACAAGCTTGAAAGCCTTATCCCTCCTGACCTTTCTCACACTTTCGACCTCAAAGAGGGTCCTTGCATGCACTCCTTGCGATAGCTCTCAAACACCTCCAAGTGTTGATTTCTTTCGACTCTGCGCACACCTGCAACAACAGTCCTCCAATACTTCGCTTAGATTCACAACTGAGACTCTCCTTGGCCTGCGCACTCCTTGCACAGCTCGTATAACCCAATTTCACTTCTGAGAACAAGAGTTAAACTATCTGAGCCTTCTATCAATGCACTCCTTGCGGACAACTTCAACTGCACTCCTTCCAGGAATCCTTGCTCAGATAGAGAAACAATTGAAACTCATTTCTTCTACTTCCTTTCAGACTTCAATCTCAACACATGAAATCATATACACAACATAACAACGAATGCATAACAGGAAGTAAATACTCATGATCATATCATTCAACACACATACATAGAGAACAAACACAAAACCATGGATTTGAATCAATCTTTTCTATTAATTCAAGTTCTGTACATGGGTGTTCTTCCACAACTCTCTGCTTCTCTTCTCTATGCTCATAATTATGTTACAATGCACAATGAGGGTGTCTATATCCCATTTCCCTCTTTCTTTCTAAAACTATCTAATCTAATATTAAAAATCCTATCTACCTGCAATAACTACTATAAATGCCTCCATCTACTTCAGACGAGAGTGGGGCGCTCAAGGTCTGATTACATTATACCAAGGCGCCTTCATTAAATGATCTCATTTATATTTGGCACATCAACTTCAAGGGAAAAATTTAAAAATTTGGCTGGGTCCGTCCCAACTGTCCTTTGTCTTCCACGCGGGTTCGCTTGGTGTGAGGGATGCTCCTGCATCAATAATCATACTTTTTAATGATCAATTAGGTAAAAACATTAGATTTATGGGAACTTTATGATGTTTTGGAGATCTCTGTTATGTTAAGGAACATAATTTTTCAGGAGTTCGTGCCTTTACCTTACCATTTTTTAAAATAATTGAAAACCTTTTATGTCACCTGTTTTTGGCGAATGAAAATCTCCAATACATGACCTTCTGTTTTCTCCCTTCGTTCGTTTAGTTTGCAAATTGAAATCATGTAAACACAAAGAGTGTCCTTTTAAAAAAGTTAAATGTATTTGAAAACTGTGTATCTCTATTTATATTGACCTAATTAATAAAAATTGAAAACTTACCTCAAGGGAATCATTAAAATAGAAAGCAAATACAAACCGGTATATACAATGGAAAACCTCGGAGAACTAATTATGTCATGTAGTGTTTTAGATAACGCATGTTGACAGGGGCGTTGAAGATTTTACCATCCATATTTTCTAATAAAAATGATTTTTTTCCTTCAGAAGTTGCGACTCTAAATAGTCCATACCAAATATGATCGAATTTACCGTGTTTCACCGAATCTTCCTTCCTAGCATCCCATCTTAAGACCAAATCACCTGAAAGAAACTCTCTGTCTTTTTTCTTACGGTCAAATAACGTTTTCATGTCGTCTTGATATTTTTGCAATCTTTCCTCCAACTAGACCCCGTGTTGTTGTAATTCGATCAGCTGATTTATTCTCCTTGTGACATGGTTTGGTTCTTCTTTATCATATTCCCATAGTTTCATTATAGGAAGTGCCAAGTTTATAGATAATACCACGTTAGTCCCGTATACCATCTGGAAAGGAGAAATGCCGATGGATTTTTTTGTGCGAATCTGATTTGCCCATAGTGCGTATTTTAAATGTACATGCCAGGATCTCTTGTTCTCATTCAACACTTTCTTAATTATGTTGACCAGAATCTTGTTTGAAGACTTGGCCAATCCATTTCCTTGGGGATAATATGCCATAGAATGGCAGAGTACAATATTGTACTTTTGGCAAAAACTGATCATAGCCATAGATTTAAAAGCATGAGCATTATCTGTTACTATTTTTTGGGGGTAGTCGAATCTAGATAAAATATTTTCCTCCAGGAAATCTATTACCACTGAATCTATAGCCCTCCTGGTAGGAATAGCCTCTACCCATTTAGTAAAGTAATTTGTGGCAGTTAGGATCCATTTGTGTTGAGTGCTAGAATGGGGGTTAATTTCGCCTATAAAATCCAGTCCCCATTACTGGAAAGGAGCCTCTGTTTTGACTGGAAATAAAGGTAATGTTGGGAGTTTATGCTTGCCTACGAATAGTTGGCAAGGGTCGCAAGCCCTGACTTTGGCACTTACATCCGAGAAAATTTTAGGCCAATAATACCCCGCCCTTAGGATTTTATAAGCTGTCGCTCTCCAAGCGTGATGTCCCCCACACACTCCTTCATGGAATTCTCTTATGACCTTCTTTGTTTCAGATTCAACCAAACAAACCAATAGGAAGCCAAGTGGGTCCTTCCAAAACAATTTACCTTCAGATATACAGTATTTGACCGCATGTAGTTTTAGCGTTCTGGCTTTGGATGGAGATAAATCACTTGGGAACTTCAAAGTCAGTAGGTAGGATACTATGTTTTTGTACCAATTAGAGGATGTAAACTTCTCTTCGATTCTAATTTCACTTGTTTTCTCATAGATCTCGTTCATATCTTCCTCTTCTCCACATCCCTGTATGCTATTTATGTCGAGGGCTCTGAAATTGGATTCAACTAAGAGTTTAGCCAAACCTTGACCCATTATTATCTTCGTCATCTTTATTTCCAGATCAAATTCTTGGATTTTTGTGAGCCACCATCCCCTTCTGCCATCACTGTCAGGCTGCACTAAAATGTATTTTACAGAGCTAGTAGGTACATACACGATTATCTTGGAATGAAATACATAAGTCCTAAAAGCCTTTAATGCCTTTACCATAGCATATGCTTGTTTTTCCATTATATCGAATTTACTTCCGCGTCTCTGAGACTTTTGCTGAAAAAACTATCGGTTTTTTGAAACCTTCCTCATTTTTCTGGAGGAGCACCACAGAATTAGTGTGCTCAGAAGCAAATGAGAAAATGAGAAAATCCTTTAGATAGTTAGGTCTTGCCAGCATAGGTTCCTCGCTTATAACCCTCTTTATACGTGAAAACGATTCTTTGGCCTCTGTTGTCCATTTTACCTCGTTGTTTTTCTTTAACATACCTGTGATTGATTTCACAATTTCAGCGAAGTTTGGAATAAACCTTCTCAAATTTTTTATCTTTCCTAAGAATGACTATATTTCCTTTACATTTCTAGGAATATTTATTGTATCTATAGCTTGAACCTTGTTGGGATCAATTTTAATTCCATCTTGAGACACAATATGGCCTAGGAGTTTACCTTCTCACATGGAGAAGTGAGACTTTTTAGGGTTTAAAGACAAATCGTACCTGCGACATTTTTCGAAATTCTATTTGAGATGTATTAAATGGTCTTCATCTGACTTAGAAAAAACAGTTAGGTCATCATGGTAGATAACTAGAAACTTGTCTCTTTTTCTGACGAAAGCGATATCCATAGCACGTTGTAAAGTGGCAACTACATTCATTAGAACAAAAGGCATTTTATCATACATGAATGTACCCCAAGGTGTAGTGAAAGTTGTTTTTTCTTTATCTTGTTCGTTTACAACAATTTGATTGTATCCAGAGAAACCGTCGATCATAGACATCCTATTTTCTCCGACTACCTTTTCTAAGACATGATCCATTTTAGGTAAAGGATAGTTGTCTTTTAGGGAAGATTTATTCAAATTTCTAAAACCAACACACAGTCTAATCTCTCCACTCTTTTTTCTAACTGGAACCAGGTTTTCCACCCAATCAAAGTATCTCAGTGGTACTATTATTTTCGCGTCTAAAAGATTCTTGAATTCTCTTTCGACTACGGGTAATAAGATAGGGTTGATTTGTCTAATATTTTTCCTAAAGGGTTTGATACCAGGCTTCATAGGTATCTTGTGTTTGATCACGGTAGTGTCATAAGTCCTAATCTCTTCGTAAGACCAATCGAAAACATTTTTATATCATGCAAGTAAATCTTTATACTTATTTTTCACCTCAGGAGGAAGATACTTTGATATTTTCACCATCCTGGGTTCCTCTTTTGTCCCTATATCGCAATCTTCAACCTCTTCTAGTTGGGTTTGAAGAGTAGATTTTAAAGGCATGTCATTTTGATTGAAAATTCTCTCCAGGGGGATTAGTCCCTTTGGAATCTGACTATTTTTTAAAACTAACATGCGATGGTTGGCAATTTTTTCTCGGAACTCCTAAGGGTCTTCTCCTTCTTGCATGATCCACATGTGATCATTTTGATTCTCTTGATCGATGTGAGTTTCAGAAAAGTCACCCACTGCTTCGAGGAACTTTTTTATCTGTTTGTCATCCTCGAAAACCTGCCAGCGTTGTATGTTGTTTGGGATGGATGGTCTGTGTATTACCTCTATATGGTATTTTAATTTAAAATCCGTGGGGGGAGCGAAAATCGAGGTTGCCTTTGCTAACGAATTGGCCTGCAAATTTTTGGCGCGTGGTATGAAGTGGATATTTACAGACGAGAAGAAATTTTCCATTAGATCCCAGACACAATTTCTATACGCTCTCAATCTCGGGTGTTTGGCCTAGTATTGTCGATTTATCTGTTTGACTATCAACTCAACATCTCCATATACATCCAAGTTCTTTATGTTCATTTTCTTGGCAGCTTCCAATCCTAATAATAAGGATTCATATTCACATACTTTGTTAGTGTAGTCTATATCCCATTGAAGCCTGTAAGAAAAAGGGATGATAAACCTATTTTTAGGTGCCACAAAAAGTACTCCTGCACCGGCTCCTTCACATGACAGAGCACCGTCAAAAAACATTTTCCAGATCCCTGTACTTTGCATATTTTCAAAATATTTCTCATCTATGTAGTTTTCTTCTGTGCAGCTATCTATACCATCATCAAAAGACAAAATACAATTTCCTAGATCTTGATCAACAATGTAAACAGGAAAATTGTTAGGATTCTAAGGATCGCTCACGGTATAGGCTAACCTCGTTTCCCTGTATAACCTAGTAATTTTCCCACCAAATACATGAATTGTGGAATAATTCATGTCCTGTTGAAGGGATCCCCCAAGTTTGGATCCCCACGACCTTCATAACAATAATCCATATTTTGGGGGGATATCAGCAATAACTACATCCATCAGAACACTTTTGACTGGGACCTGTGCAAGGGTGACTACTAAATATTTTATCATACCTAAGCACTTGACTCTTCTTGAAACAAAAGAGTAGAGATATCCATAAGGTCAGGTGATCTCGAGGCCTAGTCTATCCATAATAGCTTTGGGAATCACATTATGTGAAGCTTCGGAATCTACCATGCAGTTATGCAACAGTCGATCATGCACATTTAGGGTGATATATAAAGGGGAAACAATGTCTCTTGCGCCCTCGAAATGTGGACTGAAAGTGATATTTGGCTTGTCATCTTCCAAATTTATTTCTTCTGATTGACTTTCTTGATTCGAACAACCTATCACCTTGGTTATCTGTTTTCGATATGCAGGGTTTCTTGCTAATTCAACCAGCGGAATCGGTATTTTGATCCTATTTATTTCATTTTCGACACTAAAACCACTGCCACCTTTGTCTGTTTCCCTGGTTAAAACCTCGAGCTCTTTCTTCTCTAACTTATTTGTCTGATCTGACTTATTACTCATGATCTTTCTTACCAGTGAGGGTGTCTCAGCTGTCTTGATTTCCCTAGTTTGGGTCTCAACTTCCTATGTTTTGAGGTTCAACGAGTCTGCCTCCTTTATTTTGTTGTTGAATGTTTCAGTCTCTTTCGGGGCAGGCACATATATTTCACCTCTAGGGAGAATTTTCTTCGGTTGGGGAATCTAAATAGGTTTGTTTTTGGATCTCAAGTCATACCTTGAATGGACCCCAGTTGTCATGGAATCAAACATTTCTTGACATACATCGAAATCATTGTTGTTTATATCATCTTCTTCATTTGACGGTTGGGGTGTGTTCAACGACCTCTCATAATACTCTTTAGTTACATAGGGCTGAGTTCAATCGTCACCCAAATTTGTCACGTCTTCCTCAAGTCCCTTGAAATCTTCTAAGTCATTTTCTCCTATAAAATTTTCATTTTTTAAAGGGGTTTGTACTTTCTGATCTTCATTTTTAACCTTCCTTTGTTGATTTTGAGGGTTGGGGTTTCTTCTGAATTCTCTTTTAATGAAAGGATCACTCTTGGATTGGTCTAGCTCCATTCTGGAAATCTTATTCAAAAATTCTTTAATTACCCTAGCCATATCATCCATTTTGTCATCTATAGATCTATTAGATCCTAAGGGTCCCACTTGTTCCTTAAAACATCTGGTTTCTCTGTTCCCCATTTCTATCCTAGCTTTCAACTTACCAGAGGCCATCATGTTAGACTCGATTTCCACAGCATCATCCTACATTCGAGTTAAGGTATCCCCCTGCCTTTCTCTTAAGTGAAGGGCGAAGTCAAGTTCGAAAGCTCTTGCGAAGGTTACTTTGGCTACAGGTTGGGAGGGTTTGACTTCCGCTAGGATCTTATTATATAGTTTATTAAATCTTTGGATAAATTCCATAATTGTTTCTAAATTCCTTTTCTTTAAAGACCTAAACTCGGTTAGATAATATAAGTGGTCTTTTCTCTCACCCCATTGTCTAATAAAGGAATTTTCTAAGGCATCGTAAGATAGGATAGACCCTGCAGGTAGGATTTGAAACCAGGTTCATACCTATCTTTCAAAATTTTGAACAAATAATATTGAATAAACATCTTCGTGTTCCAGAACTAGAATATCAACGAACTGATCGAAGAAATTTATATTTTCGGCCGCAGTTAAGTCCCCTTCCCCTATAAATTTTGGTAAATTTTTTATATAATTTTTAGGAAGGGCATGAAGAGGCGTGGGTAGAACTAAAGGTGCATATCTCGTAGCCACTTTAGTAAAAACTCTAGGGGGCGGGAGAGGCACTTGGCCCCCTGCACCTCCTCCAGCGGCCGCCATTGGTATCACCTAACAGGGATAGGGTGTGTTATATAGCGGGTTCTGGAAGACTAAAAATATATTCTTAGCTTCTTCGGGAGATGAGAGAAGTGAAGACGAGTGAACAGAGACATGAGGACTTGGCTCTTCAGATTTGCAAGAGACATAATCAGGGGATCCCGCAGGTGTGATATTTGAGTACATAGTATACTCTTCAAGACTTGGTGAGGTCCGGAAGTATGAAAGGAGAGTCGGTGAGATATCAGCTGCTGATAAATTTACTGTCGGGTTTTTACCTTTGTCTCCGACAGAGATTTTTAGAAGGATTTCACTTTTAACCACAGAGCTAAATATAAATGAATTAGTGGTTTAGGGAGGTGTACTATGCAAAGTTGAAGGTTCACAAGAACTTTTGGTCTTGGGCTATGGGTGTTTAAGCTGATAGACTGCAATAGTCGGCTTAAGAGAACCTCTAGCTTTTAGTATTTTTTCGGGATTTGAAACAGGCATGGTCTGCTTGTTCTTTGGGTTTTGTCTGGTATTCCTTTGACCAAATGCCAACTTACTTATATGTAGAGTCGCCAAGTGAAATATAAGGAAAGCCTTTAGAAAGCACTCACTCTTTGTTCACTATCAAAGGGTGAAACTTGAAAATATGTCGTTCTTCCCAGAGAAAAGGTTTCGTAACTTCGTCCCCGACAACGGTGCCAAAAAGATGTTGTTCCAGAGTCTGTACTTAAGGCTTTAAAAAGTATAGTGTCTAGGCATCCAAAAGTTAGTAAGATGTAAAAAGGGAGGAGGCTATACCTTTGGGAAAGGAATCTAGGGTTGATTTCTAGGTTGTCGTTGTCTAGCTTCCAACTATTCCTCGATGTTTATATCCCTTTGAATTGCAGCCCATGAAATTTCAAGTTCTACCCAGGTGTTAGCCGTTTTAAGTATGATATCAAAGAGATTTAAAGCAATATGGGTTTGATCTGTCAAGCCGGGTTCAATATTGGATTGTCTTACAACATGGACAGTCATAAAGGAACAAAAAAATTTAAAGAAATACAAAAGTTTTTTATGCTGTATCAATTTGATTTTATAAGAGAGAACTTTAGAAATCAATATTAAAAGCAAATTGCAAACCAAAGGCCTTTTTCCGTAATTGCGTTATATTTGAAATAAATGGTGTATGAATTATGAGAAAAACATTAAGCTGTCTATAGAATAAGGATCCTATCAAGAGAGAATCTCACTCTATAAATAGGAGAAGAAAATAAGATAAGAAATGGTCCGATGGAGCATAAAATATGACGACCTAAAGATTTACAGGTCTTGTACCTACTAGTAGCTGATACAGAGGAAAAACTGTAAACAATAGATAACTAAACCTTAATCACTGCAGTAGAAGTTTTACTAAATTGCAATGCGACATTCATCAAAAATATATAAGTGAAATAAGAATGAATATGAAATAACAGAGAGAACAAACTCATAACACAGTAGTGACGGAATTAGGAATCTCTGGGCTTCTTTGTATTAATTCTGAAAAAGAGACAGTCTTTATTACAATTGATAAAAAAGGTTCAACCCTTTTTTGTTTCTTCAAAATGTATATTTATACAAATTTTTATGCGCTGGAATCTCAATAGTTCCATAGGTTTTCAGTTACAATCAAAGCAGTTAAAATGTTTCGTTTCTTTATCTTTGTTTTCATCTGGTACCCGAAACCTGCCTCTTCGCATGCTCCTTGCAAATAACGCACTTCTCCACCAGCTGTGATATCAACAAAGATGGCTATGCTTGATTATTTGCCTAAAAAATATAGCAGTCTTTCATCAATAGCAGCATCTTTCCTTCCACCTATTGATCTTTGGCATTGATAGAGCACAACGGTATACTCGGTTTAATTATCCATTTGTCTATTTGCACTATGTTTGTTTGAGTTATTTGTGATATTTTGGCTAATTCTCTTTCTTCATTTTCCTTGATATTTAGCATATATTTAGTTGTATTGATCTGACCCAATATCTCCATGCCACTTTCACCATCGGAACCCACAAAAATCTCACTTAACAAACCGAAAATTTATTAGCAAGATTTCCTTAGCTTCATAGCTTTTTGCCTGCCTTTAGATATATTTCGCTCCCATTCTTTCAACAAGATATTACCCCTGGTCTGCTCTGCGATGGGAAAACTAGAACTACTGCTTGTTTCCATTCTCGTTGTGGCTATAATAGCCTCCTGGAATTCCACCTGAGCTGCTCCGGCTTCCCTTTCTTTAACAAAGAGGTTTTCCAACACCTGATCAATGAGTTGGAAGTTGCTTTGAATTGTTTCTACTTTAAAAAGCAGACCCTAATGCACCGCTGATAACCTTTTTCTTATCTCTATTGCTTGGGATTGAAATATCCTGATATCGATTACCTGGCTTTCGGCGAATTCTAGTTTGGCCCAAAGATGGTCTATTAATTCTCCCTATTGTCTTATCTGAGTCTTACTCGTCTGAACCTTCAATTGTGTGTGTTCGAGATCAACTTTAAGCCACTCGATTTCTTTTTGATCTTCTATTCTTTCTTGCTCTAAAGTCGCACTCTCCTGATCTTTAGCAGCAGATTCTGTTGTAGCTAGTTTAGCCTCTAGCGTCTTGATCAAATGATTTTTTAGTTTTAGCTGATCTTTTAGGGTCCCGACTGAATATTGGTTCGTCGTGGAGAAAGCCCCCAATATTTCTACTATTTGCGTTGCGAATTCTTCTTTCTTCATATTTCTCCCATCAATTAACATTTTAAATTTCTTAGAGACAGTACTTGCCTCTTGGTAGAGTTCTTGTCTCACAACCACTTTCCTCTTCTTATCGAAGAAGAATTGATTCATAGGTAGCTCTTCTACTAATATAGGTGTCAATTTTTCACCCAAAATCCAACCTGCATCCGGGATTTCATTTGCAGACTATAGAGGGGTAATGGAGGTGATGGGATTGCCGACCTGTTTAGAAGATTTCTCGAGAGTAATGACCGAAGTTGGATCGATTGGGGGATCGAAAGACTCAGCTTCCTGTTTCGGGCCCCCAACTTTCTCTTCTTTATCCTGTTGTTCTTCTTGGCCAGGTGCTGAACCTTTAGAGCCTCCGACTTCTGTTTGTTGCTCCTCTGCTATCGTCGAATCTTCACCCTGTAATACTGGAGGAAGGAAAATCCGCCTATGCTCTTGGAATCTGACAACATTGGCCCTCTCTTCGGGCAACAGGGATTTTATTTGAGCCAAAACCTCATCATAAGATTTTGTCTCTCGAAAAATATCATCATGAGGCGAATTCTTGTGCTCAAATATTTTAAGGACACAACTGGCCAAATGATTACTCATGACTCTGTGTGGATCATGTTTCTTGAATTCCATGTGAACCAACATTACATCTTCTAGGGATGCTGCCTCGGCCTTTGCATGCCCAAACTCTAATAATGAATAAGTGTTTAAATAAGCAGGAAAAGGTGGCCATACCTTTTTTGAAAATCCTTTCATTTCTTTACTTATACCGCCAATTACGGTTTGTCTGGTGATCTCACAATAAGCCAGTCTGTCAGGTATAAGTAAGGGTAAATCATGTGGAGGGATGGAAGTGTCGAAAACCCTGATGTATGAAAATTCTTTCTCCGTGTACCAATCGACCAATTTGCTTAAATTTGTCGTGATGTTATCCCATATCCTGGGTGGTGGATTACCGAAGATGGCAACATGCATTGGTACCATTAACCAGTTGAAGATTTCATATATGAAATCCAAAGCCTTGTCCTCCCAAAGCTTAGAATGGTATACATGGACTGGCTTAGCATCCGATGGAGCCCAACTCCAATTCATCAAGGGAAAAGGCATCATGGAACATACTGCGTCCATGACATATGCGGACATAAAAAATGAAGCAGTTTTCCTGCTCTCTTTCTGCATCCGATATTCTGTAATCCGACTGGTCAGACTATCTGATAACATTTTTGCCCAGTCGAAAGAAGAGCCTTCTACTACTGTGTATATCAAAGGCAGCCATGGGAGGAAAAAATGTGTGGTGTCTTCTCCCCCATACAATCTACAGGTCATCATCGCTACGTAATTGAACTGTGGTTCCAAAGAAGATATGGAATAAATTCCATTGTTGTCTGCCCTGAACTTCATTGGGTGTGAGACCCAATCCTCGATCAAATAAGATAAACTTTTCGTGTATTGCTCGCATTCCTTCTTTTTAAAACCCTCTAGAAACTCTGCATTGTATGTGAAGTCCAACGTGGGTGGGAACTTGTACATCGTCTATAAGTTTTATGTCTAAAGGTCCCAACAATGACCTTCTTCTCACTGATGATGGTTCTGGTAGGGATGTCTACATGATCTAGCGCCCATCAGATCATGTCATAGTAAGGCAGAAGCCATAGACTAGCTACTACTTTGTGCATCTCTGCCTAGACGACGATCTTGTATTTGGTAGTCATGTTGTCTTTCTCGTTGTCACTGGAATCGTCCGAATAGTTCACCACATATGATTGCAAAACCTCTGAGACGTATGACCAGGTTCGAACAGAATCAACGCTTTGAGGTGAAGTATCTGAAACATTATCAAAACCTTGTCTTGAAACCTCAGCGTTTGCCTTGGATTCTTTTCGCAGGACCATGATCGGGGATTGTAACTTAGCTCTTCTGCAATAAAAATGCATATACATATAGAAGTTAGCTTACTGAGAAAAAATTATCTGTGCAGGATAGAAATGAACTTTATGAATAAAATAGGAAGCAAAAGATCTATATCTTCGAACATTTAACATATCAATGTCCTTACGAAAAGAATGCTCCAATCATATTTGGATAAAGATTTTGGCAATAAAAACCATATCCTTACTTTGTCGTTTCACCTTATTTCCAATTAATGCCATAAAATTCGACGGTTCATGGCACAAGCTGGTGCAAGGAACATTTGAAATTACCTTGTAAACTGTGCATTATTATCATTTTCATTAAACGTTGATTATGTTGGATTGGCCTTCTTAATCAAGATTTAAATCAACATTTCAACGTTCGCTGTATCAGGACTTTTAACTCTATCCTTTCGAGCCTCTAAAACCCGCCATTGCGATGATTATATTTAATTAAGCAAGGACATAACTAGGATTAAGTGTTTTAATTGATTACACTTTAATTTATATCATGAATTCACGGATCGGGACTTCGAAGGTATAGTTTCCGGGAAGAATGTATGCCGAGTCGCAAAATCCCGAGGAACTTAAATCATGGTCAAAACTAATCAACCCTGACTCTAACCCGGGTTACTTAGGTAAATGTTTTGTGGCTTCATCTTTTGGAGTTTTAGCGGTAATGTTTTAGGAGAGACTGAACGTCGAGACGCGAAATCCCAACAGCACTCAACTGGGGTTTACATGGTCCCACTCTTAGCTTTCACCTGAGGTAAGCTTTTAAAACTTTTCACGACCTCGCACATCGGGGTTTGTAAATCTTGTGACTTGTAACTCCCGAAGAGAGATATTCTGAAGTACACAAAGCAACAACCTTCGTTTAACGATAAAAAGTGGTAACTTATGAAACATCACCTCCTCCGCTATTTTGCATGCGATACTACTGATATTTTCAATAGGTGAATGTCACGAAGCGAAAAAGAACTTAAGAATTGACATTTGACTTTTAAAATAGATTTGAACCAAATGAAAAAGGTGGCTCCAACAGATCTCACTCAAGAAGGTTCGTAACTGGATCTCTATCCTTATAATCTAATAGGGATGGGTAGCGATCTAAAGCATTTGAATCTCGATTTCAAACAACTATTGTTGGTGGTAGGTAAGCTAGTGAGGGTGTTGGGTATATTGATGCTTCGTTGACCATATAAATATATTCTTTATGCAACATGAACAACATAATCAAGGTCAAAATCAACGACTTTTGTAGGATTGACTTATTAGGTGGATCACCTTTCGTTGCTGGGTCTCCAACAATATATGCTACATCTACTCCTGATGAAGGGTATGAAGCTAATATAGGGGATTAACTTTTCTTTGGATCTATACAATAAGTGGATATGGGATTGGGATATGGTATTTACAATGAATGGATATAGATAAGCTCCTTCCTTTCCTACCTTTGTTCTTGGTAGTAGGTAAGGCATGTGAATAGAGAGGGTAGGCATGGGAATGTGCATAAAAGTACAAGGGGGAATGTACCAAAACTTGGAAATCATTTTATGTGTGCATATTAATTTGTTGGTTATTCACTGGGGACTGGCTATGCTGCTTACAACTTCATATATGGATCTGGATCAATGACTTCTTCACGGACATCAACGACTTATATGTTATTGGTGGTACTCATGTAACTATATCTACCAATGATGCCAGTACTACCACTATTGTTGCTTTAGGTGCCTATAAAACTTATAGATCTATAACTATCAGGTATGTTGCTTATGGAACTAGAACCTCAAATACTATGACTGGGAATTATATCTTTCAAAAGGGAAATTCATAATAATTATTTGGAACATGAGACTCTTCATCTTGCTAATCACTTAATAAAGTCTAGGTCACTACCCACTCTGTAGGATATAGGATAGGTTGATAACCACTCTATGTGAATATATCCCACTACTCACACTATAGAAATTTAGGTTCATTAAGTTCCATGCGCTATTATCCACAATATGACATGTAGAGAAGTATGGCATACCAGTAAAACGTACGAACAAGGATATCAAAGAACTATGCCTACTATTTACTTTCGGCCCTAGAACACATGCTCTATAGTTAGTATTGGGTTATATAAATAGGAAATGAAAAACCCATAGTATTCTGGTCCATAAATGGCATATGCCTCTGTCACTTTTGCTTCTCATGCTTTTAGATTTGTTGCTCATGTCTTTCCCTTTTCTTATTGGGTTATGTTGTCCTTGCATTTCCTGTGAATGGTTGTCCTACTATTTGATCTAGGTGGATATCGGTGGCCACCTACCTATTCCATGGGCTCGAAAAATAGTTTTCCATCTTGGCAGTTTTTTGGCAGTTTTTCGGGTTCCAAACATCCGGGGCCGTTTCGAGGCCCTAAACAACGTTTTTGGGGATTCAGGGTCCAAACAAATTTATAAAGCACTAGATCGAACCAGTTGAAAATCGTTCTTCTCAGTTAGACCTTTCCAATGGTGTATCGAGCGCCCCAAACATATATCATATGCAAAAGTTATGCCCCCGGGAAGTTGAAGTATCAACTACCCCCATTGGGGCCCACAAACCTTTTGGATTTTCATCTTCCGAGGTTAGGGTTTTGGATTTTACTTATGTTAAAAAGGACTTTGGATCCTCATTGTAACAATTGTCTTCTTGTGAATGTGAGTAGCCATCACATCTCTTCTTAGAGATAAGTTGCCACCATTCTAGCGAGTCTTTCACTCTATATTTTTACAGTTCTGTACATTTTGCACATTAATAGAAATTGTGTATTACTATATATCTTTGTCGCTGGTTATATATATATATATATATATATATATATATATATATATATATATATATATATATTGTTGTTCTTTCAATATCTATATATATTTTTGTGTTAGATCTTCGCTCTCATTTCGTACCGAAAATAATCTGGATCACTGTTACTGGAGAAACTGCTACTCATTCAAGTTCAGCTAGAACCAAGTGAAGGTATAAGTGTCAATTTGATCTACACTAATACAAAATCTTGTATTTGATATTATATTCATGCCATTATTTCTATCTCTCCTTCTCCCTAGTCCAATGAAAATCAACTAGGGACCTAGACTCTTCCAACTTCATTAAATCACACAATTAGGAGAATAGGTACACTATATTTAGTTGGGACCATATCTTTGCACACATGCACTAGTTAGAATGGTCTCTACTTGTGTAATATCTTCAATATTTTCTTGTAAGCTCATAGTACCACAAGTACTCCTTCATCCCCATCATCATGATTGGCTGAGGAAAATTTAGTTATCCTTTATTCCATAATTTTGTTAAAATCATCCAATGTTATATTGGTTTGTGGGTGATACATGTTACTCTTGTGATGATAGATCAATAAATCTTAGGTGAGAGTGGAAATAATGGAGCTAAGGAAATCATGGCCTTGGTCACTAGTTAAAATTTAGGGACAACCAAGTTGTGTGACGATGTTCTAAAAAATCAATCAAGCTATAATATCGATAAGAGAGTCCTTTCTAGGCTCATCTTTTACCCATTTGGTCAGGTATTCATTTGTAGTGACAATATCGTAGACCTTGGAATGCTTGGCATGTGTATTGATTGGACCAATAAATTCTATAACCAACTTCTCAAATGTTTGTATTTCCTTGACTGGGTGTAGGGGTAACTCATTCCTCCTATATGGTTTGGGCCATGTGCTGAAACAATTTGAATAATTGCACAAAAATAATGATCATAAACAAAATACTTTTTCTTTGCATCACTCAACTTTTCAATGGACAATGCAATTGACTTAACTTCTTTTCTAAGCACTTTACAAGCATCATAATCCACTTGGAACACTACGATGAAATATTGAAAAGGAAACACATAATTCTTAGTTACCTTCTTATTCAACAACTCAAATCCATGTTGTGTTGTTGTGTCCCATTGAGACTCTCATTTTCCCATTCCAATTGTTAGTGCTACATAAATGCCACTAACATTCCAAATAAAATTCTCATAGAAACTTTCCAATCCATGAAATCTTCTTACCTCGAATGTTCTTCTTAGTGCAGGCCAATGAATAATTCCTTTCACCTTCTCTAGATCTATCTTCAATCCATATTGAGCTATCACTTATTCCAAATGCACAAGTTATTCCTTCATGAAAGAACACTTTTGCAAGTTTATCAACAATTTTCATGCTCTAACCGCTCTAGAGCTAACTTCAAATGCATCATGTGAACCTCTTTTTCTCTATTGAAAACTAGACCAAATATATTAGCACAAACTATCCATACTAAGATTTCAACATTTTATTCATCAACTTCATGAAAGTGTTGAGTGCATTTGTCAACCCAAATGGCATGACTAGTTATTCATACAATCTTTCCTTTATCTTAAAGGTTGTCTTCCACTCATCACCCTCTTTATTTATGATTTAGTGATATTCGTCTTCAAATAAACCTTGGTGAATTATTGTGTGTACACTCAAATGGATGATTAGGTGATCCATTCTCAATGATGTAAACCAGTACTTAATGGTGATTTTTCCTATGACCCTTGAAATTGCGCATATCTTCTATTGTCCTCATTTCATTCATATTAGTAGTATTGTAAAAGGACTCAATATTTCCCTAATTAGTCATATGTCCAATAACTTCTAGATTTGTGTGTTGATCTCCTCATTTTTTTTTGGGGTCAATCTTTGTGATACCTTATTCGTGAAATAAAACATAGGATCAAATCTATTTGATGGGAAGTGCTCCTCAGATATGATAATCCCCTTAGAATATAATCTAATGTGACTCTCTCGAACTCTATCAATAATTCTTCACTACTCACTGTTTTTCATCCTCAAGGACCTTCTCCAATCAATTTTCTTAGTTCTTACTCACACATTGATACTAAACCTTCTATGATACCAAATTGATACAAATGTACATCAAATTGATACACATGTACATTGCTGCAAATCTGACTACCGATTGCGCACACCACATATAATTTAAAGCACACAATGAAAGCATAAAAACAGTTGCACACAATGAAAGCATAAAGAAAAAGATTTCACCTGGTAAATGAGTGCGCACACTGTAACGGATTTCACTCCTAATGGCTGTCCACATTATATAGAAAGTGACTGGATTTTTTCATAGCTAGCGTTGGTAGGTGAAGACCGTTTCGTCACTGTCGTCATGATTACGAGAGGTACAAACTGTTTTTCTTTTTCCCTTTTTGCATAGGCATTTTTTTTTAACTTTGGACCCACTTCCTCACAACTTCGATTGATTTCAATGAATATTAGTGCTCTTTAACCAAATATGACGTATTAGTTGTGAACAAATGTCCACCTAGGTTGTCATTGTGTAAGTCTCTTATGAAGTTTTTCTTCATTGATTATCTTGGAATACACGATTGTTGATTCGTTAGAATTGGAATACCAGATTGTTGATTTGTTAGAAGAAATTCAATTCGTAACTTTTATTTGCATCATTTAAGTTTTCAGTGGGAAATGTAATATGCAATATGCTTAATTTAACTTATATGTAAAAGGCTTAACTTCTCTGCTAAGTAATGTTCTAATTGTTGCTTTGTTGCCATCATAATTTATTTGAAACACTTTGATGAAATACGGAAAAGACAACATTGATTTCTTGGTCACTTTTTTATAACAAATCAAAGACTTATCGCATTGTTTTGTCCCAGTAAAACTGTCATTTTCTCATTTTTAATTGTTAATAGTTCACAAATGTCACTAAAATTCCAAATAAACTTTTGGTAGAAACTTGTGAATCCATGAAAGCTTCTTATTTTGAATGTGCATCTCAATTTAGGTAATTCAACAATGACTCTTATCTTTTCTAGATCTATTTTCATTTCATATTGAAATATCCTTAATGCCAAGTACACAAATTCTTCCTTTGTGACAAAACACTTTTGTAGGTTTATTGATAGTTTTCATGCTTCAACCACTTTAAAACTAGCTTCAAATGCATCATATAATCCTGTTTTGATTTGTTGAACACTAACATATTATCCAAATACAACCACAAACTTTCCCTTATAAGGTTTCAAGACTTTGTTCATCAACCTTGTGAAAGGGTTGGGTGAATTTGTTAACCCAAATGACATGATTATTAGTTCATACATATTTTCCTTTTATTCCTTCATCGTAAAAGTTTCCTTCCACTAATTAGCCTCTTGAATTATGATTTGGTGATATCCATATTCAACAATCTACTTTTGTGAAGTCATCTATTTTTAACAATGTAAATTAGTACTAAATGGTGATCTTGTCTATGGCCCTTGAAATGGTGCACATCCTTAGTTTTCCTCCATTAATTTGTTTTAGGAAAATAGATATTTTAAATGGAATCAAACCTTTCCTTCTTGGATATTCATGTTGAACTCCTCACCTTATGTTTGAGTTAATATTTTAAACTAGAATATAGGATAAAATTTATTTGATTTGAAATGCTCCTAATAGGTAGTAATTCCCTCAGAAGCTCGTCTAATGGGACAATCTCAAACTCTCTCAACAACTCTCAACTATTTTTAGTATCTCAATGTTCTTCAATTCATATTTAACATCTTTGGTATCTCTACAATTGACATTCTTCTCCTTCTTCAAAATATCTTTTGTTTTGTATAAACACTATGAGATTATGATGAAAATTCCAACAATGGACTCATGTTGATCACATTCTTATCATTTTTTTAAGACATTGATTTACATTTTTCCATGTAGTGATGCTATAAGGAAGAAGTATTATTAAACTAGAGACAATCATAAACAATGTTAGCAAATTTTTAAAAAATAACAATACTTGAAATTTAATTAATAGAACATAATTGAATGGGTGTTGAGATTTCAACCTGCATTTCATTGCAAGGTTACACCTTAGTTAGAATACACCTATAATAAGGAAAAACTACCTATAAAATATAGATTAGTAAAAGAGAAAGAAACCTAAATCTAATTTTAAGAACCTAACTATGTTTGTGTGAGAAAACCCTATTATTAATTATTTTTTTTCATATTTCTATAGAAAACCCAACAAAATAAAATAAAGACTTTGGTTATAGACCCAATAAATAATAAAAAAAACAAATAACACATGAGGTGAAATTTTCATGGAAAAAAAAGACCAAATTAGCATTAAAAATGAACATAAATGTAATAAAACCCCAAATAAATCTTCATTATATATAGAATCACAAACATGAAAACAAAAGAGAAATAGTGCCAGAGAAAAAATAAAAGTATGAGCTCAAAACTTGCAAACATAGGAGGAAATTTTTTTATGGGCAAAATCTACCTCCAATAGCCTTTAAAATGAATAAAAAACCATGAACCTACAAATAAATTTTTCCTCTACCTATAGAATAATAAAATTAAAAATAAAATGGAAACCTTGCAAGAAAAGAAAGAGGAGGATAGAAGAGAATTCATCCTTCAGCCTACAAGAAAAATAAATACAGAGTTTGGTTTTTCCATGGCTATGATGTGATTAGAGCAATGGTTCTTCATCCTTCAAACCTACAAACAAATCCATGAATGAAAAGATTAACAAACAAATATAGAAATGATAGATATAGATGTGAAATATTCAAAGATATAGAACCATAAAAGAATTGAAGGATTCTTACCATGGCCAAGAGAAGAGCCATAGCCTTGCACCTTCCTCCTCAAGATATTAAAATTGTACTCTCCATAATAGGAAAAATTTTGAGGGCTAAATTTTACCCATAGGCTAGATTCTTAGAAATTTAAATATCTTTACAAAAATATCACCAAACATTTTATGGTTCTGATTTTAATAATTAACAAGATGCTCCAAGATTTCTACACTTTAGGATTAGTATGGATCATTTATATACCAAATTCAACAGTTAGTATAAATTTTAAAAATTTACATGAAAATTATACATGAAAATTGATTATTACCATGAATGTCAAATATTAAAGTGATGTTTCACCCAAATTTAGCAGTGACATCACTTTGCTAGTGTTGTTGTTGTTATTGGTTTAGTCTTCGTTTTCCTCTTTTGATAACATCAACCTAAATCTCTTTCCACCCTTCTCGAACAAAATGTATCCATCACCCCATTATAAAATTGTGTCCATCACCCCATCACTTATCAAATTTCCTAACACATACCTATCAACAATGCACAAGGACCTATTGGTGTGCAACGACAAATAGAGATTTCTTATGGTAATTTTCCATGCAAATTTACTAGGCACTATTCCAATAGATCAGTGACATGAAGTCCCTTCTACATCCAAAATATTTTATATCCATTTGTGTGTAGGGTGCGCTTAAAATTCCAAACGAGTAACAATAAGTCCCTTCTACATCCAAAATATTCTATATCCATTTGGGTGTACGATGCACTTAAAATTCAACTAATGAATCATCTTTGTAGACATAAGTTTTTTTGTACTATCTCCATCAACGATAAGGAAACAACACTTATCTCCAATTTTTCATTTGATTGTGAAGATAACCTTTTTTTTCTCTAGCACATTCTCTTATAGTTCTCACTCCAACTTCAACAACACCCTTTGGAACATGAAGTTATTTACATGTTCTTGTTAAAATTATTCATTGTTGTCTCGTATATCAGAAGCGATAAAATAATAAAAAACCTTTATGGGTACAAAACACTATGCTAGTAGTCAATCCCAACATGAGATTATGAAAAACATATTGGGTTACTTACTCTAAAAATGAGGCATTGCTCAAACCAATGCCCATGGGGAACTAAAAAAGATGGTTTTCTGGATGAAAAGAAACAAAGCACATGGTCCATGTATGCTACCATTTATTTGAGAAATTCTTTTCTACATTTTTGTCTTCCACTGGAATTAAAGTTCTCTAGACATTTTGTTGACTCATCCACCACTTCCCCTAGGAATTACTTGATCTATATGGGCTTCATAATTCTTCTTAAACCTTGAATTTTAGTACTTGTGATGGTCTCCTTTTCCTTGCTTCTATTTGTTTATCCTGTGTCAAATACGATTCTACTTGTACCCTCCATTCCTTTGTGGGAAACCCATAATACATCCATGTGAATCCAAAGGAAGGTGCACTCCCTCGGCCAATTTGATTCTTGGAAGGCACAGTCTCTACTCTCATTGGAGGACAAGCACAACTGGGCACAAGTCCCAGGAATTAGTTGATAAAATCTAGTTAAATAGATATTAGAAGCTAGGTGTAGCTCGACCTATTCAAGGCATCATGTAATAATAGGAATCTATATAAGACTGCCTCCTATTCTAAATAAAGTGATGGTCATTTTTCTTTCATTTTTGGTGATAGTATTATTATTTTCATATTCTAGTTAATTTCCTGATTATTTATGTTATAGATCAAATGGTATCAGAGCATCGATATGAGATGCTTCTTCTCCAGTGTGTTTCAGACAAAGAATTTTTTTTGTGGGTTGTTAGTGCCTGTAGTCACCCAATATTCAGATCTAGAGGTGTTCTAGGGGTGGCTCCACCCTCCATCTCTTAGGTAGAAAAGGGTTACTTTGAGGGTTATGCAGAAGGAAAAGTGAAGAAATGCAAAGCTCGATTAGTAGAAAAGGGTTATTTCGAGGTTGATGGAATTGATTTTGGTGAGATTTTTCTCCTGTTTCCATGTTAACCTCTATCATATTTTTTTATTTGTTGCTTTTCTGTTTGATTTTGAAGTACAATAGATGTATTTTAAGACAACAATCCTACATGGGGATATGTAAGAAGAAATATACATGAAGCAACGAGAAGGATTTGTTGTGAAGGGAAAGGAGGAGATGGTATGCAAGCTGAAAAAGTCCCTATATGGTTTGAAACAATCACCAAGGATGTGGTATAAAAAAATTGATAATTTTGTGTTGGGACTTGGCTTCACAAGAATCAAAGAGGATCATTGTGTATATTTTAAATTAATTGGTGATCATTTGATTTATTTGGTCTTGTATGTGGATGACATGTTGCTGATAGGAAACAACAGGGATATTATCCAAGATGTGAAAACTTAGTTGTCCTCTAAATTTGACATGAAGGATCTTGGTGTTGCAAATTTCATTTTGGGCATGGAAATTAAAAGAGATCATAAAAAAAAGAAACTCTAGTTAAATGAGAGAAAATATGTCAAGAAAATATTCTAAAGGTTAAATGTGCATGAATGTAAATCGGTCAGGGTCCCTATTCCTATAGGTGTAAAGTTGTATGTGGATCAATGTCCCAAGACACAAGAAGAGGATGAGGAGGACATGTCTTATGTTCCATATGTGAGTGTGGTTGGTAGTTTGATGTATGCAATGGTATGTACTAGACCAAACAATTCACATGCATTGGGAGTTTTGAGAAAATATATTTAAAACCAGGGAAGGAGCATTGGGCAATAGTAAAGAGAGTTTTCAGGTATTTGCGTGGCATTACTAGTTATGGATTGTGCTACCAAGGAAGACTAGGTTTGGACAGAGTGTTGGAAATACATGGATTTGTGGATGCAGTCTCGGATGGAGATTTGGATCGTAGAAGATATACAAGAAGGTATGTGTTTAACCTATTTGGAGGAGTAATCCATTGGATGATCAAAAGACAATCTATAGTGGCACTTTCAACTACACAAGTTGAATACATGGTAGCCACTCGTGAAAGAAATGAAGCAATATGGTTATAGAGATTATGTTCAGGTATTAGATGTGTACAACAAGCTGTAAGGATAGATTGCGACAGTCAGAGTGCAATTTTTTTTACGAAGAACACAACTTATCATTCAAATACAAAGCATATTGATGTTCAATATCACTTTGTGAGAGACATTGTTGAAGAAAATAAGTTGTTGCTGATGAAGGTGGACACTTTGAACAATGTTTCAAATTTGTTAACAAAAATTGTGAGCATTGAGAAGTTCTCTTTGTGTAGAGGATATATATATATATATAAGTTGTTGCTGATGAAGGTGGACACTTTGAAGAAAGTTTCAAATTTGTTAACAAAATTTGTGAGCACTGAGAAGTTCTACCCTGGATTGTTGACTATGTAACCTTGTAACAACCTGTATGCAAAGAAAAGAACAAGTGGGATAATGTTGGGTATGTATTATATTATTTTCATAAATATAACTAGAGTATAAGTGGGTAAGAGGGGGTAAGAGCACCCCATTTATCATGGGGTCACAAGGGGGCAGAGCCCCCTATCCAGGGGCAGTGCCCCCAATTTTTTGTTTTACCGGTTTTCATGTCTGTTTTAATGCTCTATCTTGAATATAAACTAAGTACATGCATAAGAAAAGAAAAAGTGAACAATTGTTTAGAACCAAACATCAATATAGCATACAAAAACCTTAGGAAAAGTACTCAACGCCTTGAAAAAGAGATAATTTCAGATAATAAGCCTCTTTGAGGGGGCAACCTCCTTTTACCCCACTTAAATGTTCAAGTACAAGATGATTCAAAATGAAAATGTCTCCTTGGTATATA
>ML790830.1:374632-414326 GCA_009831015.1 Picea engelmannii
GGCTAAAGAAGGTATTGCTCCTTGTATCCTCATAGTGTGCTATCATTTCTTCCATGAAAATTGTCCAAGTGATGAGTGATTTGTGAGAACAAAGCCATCGATACCAAACAAATTGATTAGGTTATAAATATAAAGAAGCAATTTGTACCTTTTGTGTATGCGGCACATTATGGAGATCAAAGAATTGCTCCATCTAAAGTATCCATATGATTGGGTCCTTGCCATCAAACTTCCTCATATCAATCTTAGGAACGTGGTTGATCTTCAAACCAAAGTTGGAGTTTCTCCATTCTTGATTTACCTTCCTTGTGTCCTCATCATGAATTTCATGGGATGATTTTTCACTTTCGGGTGTCTTCTCTATTACGAAATTTTTCAATACTTCGATGATCTTAGCTTCCATTGAATCCATCTTAATATCCAACTTAGCTTCCATTGAATCCATCTTAGTATCCAACTTAGCTTCCATTGAATCCATCTTATTTTGTAGTTCATTTATGTCCCTATGCATTTCTTCACCTTCATCAAGAGTCCAATTAGGATTTTCTGGAGGCTTATTTGGAGTAGAAGGTCCCTTTTTTGGTGGCATGTTGGCCAAGTATCACTTTTGAATCTTGATTTTGAGGCGATTCTGCTAGAGAATATTTATTCTTTTCTATCTCCCAAGTTTCGGCCCTTCTGGGTATGAAACTTTCTTTTAGGTAGTTCTATAATATTTCTTCTCTGTAATGCCACAAGTCTGATCAAAATTGGATGTGCCAAGTGGAATTTATGGTAATTTCCTCACAACTTTCCAATTTTTGGCCTTTCCAGGAGATCTCACTTGTATAGCATGCCCTGCACAAAATAATTGATATCAAATTATGAAACTTGCACCCAAAATACTGCAAACTGTCCACGATCCAATGAAACTAGTCCCACTCAATTTGGATACTCTAGAAATAAGTTATGATTTTTTTACCTGGAACACCTTCTTGAGACTAGTCAATAGGACTAGTCAGATACCCTATCTTACACAATGTCTATCTACAAATTTAAGATTACCTAGGATCTGAAATTTTTACCACAGATACCTTACTAATTTCTGTAATTGGAATCCTAAGTTTAGGTTCTGAAATGTTACAGAACATGTTTTATAGCGAAGATTCTGCATTGACTCATTTCAGGATGATTCTAGAACCCTATCTTGTATAGGTTGTATCTCCGAAAGTATAAGGCCTCAGGAGATGAATTTTGAACCCAACATACCTTGATCCATCTAATAAATATCCTCCAATCCAGTCCTTCTGAAACATTGTAGAAAAAATGTTATAGTGAAAATTCCACGGTGTCTCAGATGTAGCAGTGAAACCCCAAGACCTTGAGCTCTGATACCATATGTTAAGAACCAAACATCAATATAGCATAGAAAAACCTCAAGAAAAGTACTCAACGCCTTGAAAAAAGGATAATTTCAGAAAATAAGCCTCTTCGAGGGGGAAACCTCCTTTTACCCCACTTAAATGTTCAAGTACAAGATGATTCAAAATGAAAATGTCTCCTTGGTATATATATAGGAGACTAGGAGGTATAATTACAACTAATGGCCTAAAGCCAACATAAATAAAATAACATTACTAATATAATATGCCCCAATTAAGGGGTAATGATCCAATATTAGGGCTTAACAACAATAAATCCATAGTATGGGTTTTAAATAACTTTTTCAAGCACAACCATGGCATTGAATTGGTGATGCTAATGAATAATTGATGTGTGTGAAAATATCTCACAACGTGGTTACCCAAATATGGCACGACTAACATTAACTACATGACCAGACTCATATTAAGACCCATGTTATTAAATTATATCTAATCACAAGTTTCCATTATGTCTTCACTTCATACCACTGATTTCAACTAGAACTCGATCAACCAACTCTCCTAGATGTACTAAACTGAGATCATGGATTCCCATTGTACCCACAACTATCATTTCAATTGTCACATGTGTGTTGAAGAATATATTGACTTAATCCCCTCCCTTCACAACCACAAAGGTGTGGTCATACTTTCTCAAAGACTAGATCAACTAGGACTCCTCCTCCCTAACCAAAAGGTTGTGACATGTACTGAAAAGAAAAAATTTGTAGAAATTCAACTTTATTAATAGAAATAAAAATAATACTAACAACTAGATGGAAAAGGAAACAAGATTTTAAAACGATTAAGACTACAACCCTAACCCAAACCTAACTAGGCTCCTTTGTAGGAGAATCATTGAAATTTTAAATTAAGGGTTGAGGTATAGGGATTTAGGCGATTTCCATTCACCAATATTGGTTAAAGGATACAATCCAATTAAACTAGACATACTGAACTTGATTAAAAAAAAATTGCAATCAGATATGGTCCCAACTAGAGAATATGCAATTTCCTTGAGTGTTTTAGATATATGTTGTCATAAAATAAGACCATATCACCTTTTTTCAAAATATTGTATTTGATGTTATATTCATGCCATGATTTCTATCTCTCCTTCTCCCTAGTCCAATGAAAATCAGCTAGGGACCTAGACTCTTCCAATTGGATTAACTCAACTAGCCTCTCTACAATTGATTCCTCATCTATCATATGGGTGGCATGTGCAATGAAGAGGCTAGGCACTATAAATTTTGTTGCGACCATCGCTTTGCACACATCCACTAGTTAGAATGGTCTCTACTTGTGTAATATCTTCAATATTTTCTTGTAAGCTCAGAGTACCACAAGGACTCCTTCATCTCAATCATCATGATTGGATGAGAAAACCTTAGTTATCCATTATTCCATAATTTTGTTAACATCCTCCAATGTTATATTGGTTTGTGGGCGATACATGTTACTCTTGTGATGATAGATCAAGAACTCTTTGGTGAGAGTGGCAATAGTGGAGCTAAGGAAATTATGGCCTTGGTCACTAGTTAAACTTTAGGGACAAACAAACTATGTGATGGTGTTCTAAAAACTCAATCAAGCTATGGTATCGATAGGAGAGTCCTTTGTAGTCTCATATTCTTCCCATTTGGTAAGGTATTCATTTGTAGTGACAATATCTCAGATCTTGGAATGCTTACAATGTGTATTGATTGGACCAATAAATTCCATGACCCACTTCTCAAATGGTTGGAGTGCCTTGACTAGGTGTAGGGGCAACTCATCCCTCCTATATTGTTTGGGATATGTGCTGAAACAACTTGAATAATTGCATAAAAATCATGATCATAAACTAAATCATTTTTCTTTGCAACACTCAACTTCTCAATGGACAATATAATGATCTTAACTTCTTTGCTAAGCACTTTACAAGAATCATAATCTAATTGGAACACTACGATGAAATATGGGAAATCCAACATAGAATTCTTAGTTACCTTCTTATTCAACAACTGAAAGCCACATTTTGTTGTTCTGTCCCATTGGGTCTCTCAATTTCCCATTCTAGTTGTTAATGCTACATAAATGCCACTAACATTCCAAATAAACTTCTCATAGAAACTTGGCAATCCATGAAATCTTCTTAACTCAAATGTTCGTCTTAGTGCAAGCCAATGAATATTTTCTTTCACTTTCTCTAGATATATCTTCAATCCATATTGAGCTATCACTAATTCGAAATGAACAAGTTATTATGTAATGAAAGAACACTTTTGCAAGTTTATCAACGATTTTCATTCTTTAACACTCCATAGCTAAATTCAAATGCATTAGGTGAACATAGTTTTCTCTATTGAACACTAGACCAAATATATAAGAACAAACTATCCATAATAATGTTTCAACATTTTATTCATCAACTTCATGATAGTGCTGAGTGCATTTGTCAACCCAAATGACATGACTAGTTATTCATACAATCATTCCTTTATCTTAAATGTTGTCTTCCACTCATCACCCTCTTTCATTATAATTTAGTGATATTCGTCTTTGAATAAGCCTTGGTGAATTATTTTGTCTACACTCAAATGGTTGATTAGGGCATCCATTCTCAATAATGTGAACTGGTACTTAATGGTGATTTTTCCTATGGCCCTTGAAATTGTTCACATATTCCATTGTCCTCATTTCATTAGTGTTATTAGTATTGTATAAGTATTCAATATTTCCCTAATTAGTCACCTATCCAATATCTTCTAGATTTGTGTGTTGATCTCCTCATTTTCTTTTGGCGTCAATCTTTGTGATACTTTATTCATGAAATCGAACATGGGATCTAATCTGTTTGATGAGGAATGCTCCTCGTAGGTGGTAATCCCCTTAGATTATCATCTAAAGTAACTCCCGGAAACTCTATCAACAGCTATACAACAATTTTTGGTATCTTAGTCTTTTTCAATTCATATTTAACATCTTTGGGCATGAGTGTAAAACAACACTTTCCCTTCTCCTCCTCTTTCAAAAGTTCCTCTTTTGTGCGTAACATTACTTTTCTAAAGTTGTTATTTTTTTCTTTTCCTTCTTTCCTCTTTCAAGGACATTGAAACTTAAATATCTTTCCACCCTTCTCCAACAAAAATGTGGCCATCACCCTATCATCAAAAACTTTCCTACTGAATCAATTGCTAAGGCATTCCCATCAACAAGGCATAAGGATACATTGGCATGCAAAAACACATAGAACATGGTTATGGTCATCCTGAATGTGGAAATTTACTAGGGATTATTCCAACATAGTGACATGATGCCCCTTTGTAACCAAGTGATTCTATGTTCACTTAAATTTCAACTTATGAATTTCCTTGGTAGTTAATATTTTTAGTACTACCCCCATCAACAATAACGAAATGACACTTTCCTCCAATTTTTCATTTGGTTGTGAAGATAACCTTTGGATCTAGAACCTTATATTCGAGTTGTCTCTCCAACTTCAACAACACTCTTTGAAACATAAGGTTATCTCCATGTTCTTGTTGAAATTCTTTGAGGTTGTCTCCAAAAATATGTCCATCTATGTTCCCTTCTCACTGAGAAATGTGTTTTCTACCTTCTTGTCTTTCATTGACATTTAATATCTCCATAAACTCATAGGATTCAATCCCTAGTTCTCTACACTTGAAACAAATTTTTTTGAGCCATTCTCTTCCTTGAGGAATTGATCAATGTCTAGTAGCTTCATAATTTCCTCATAATATTTGACTTACATTGCACTTGTGGTGTTTTTGTTTGAGTTTATTTCATTTGTTTATCCTATGTCACACATGATTCTACCTCTACCATCCATTCCTTTGCCTCAAGAACTTTGTTTCTTTCTAAATAACATCTCTTTAGCCTTAAGGAAAATTTGTATGCCTCTACAACCCCAAAACTCTCACCACCATAAATAAAGTCATTCAACCCTCTTCACCCTCATTCCCTTGTCCTAATATAATGCACAAGTGTTAAAACCCTTCTATGTATTGGTTCGCCATCATCTCTTTGTATCCTAAGTTTTGGAACTATTTTAACAAATTAAGTTTATGTTGGAAACCATCCTGTCCCAAAACTTAATCTTCCCCTTTCCCTTTGTTTTCCTATCCAATCACAGATTATTCCTCTACATGAATGCATGAGATTTTAGTGGTGCATAGAAACTTCCTTTGTTTTCCTATCCAATCACAAATTGTTCCACTTGTTCCTCTATAGGAATGCATGAGCTTTTAGTGGTGCATAGAAACTTCACTCTCTTGAGGTCTTTCATTTGGTTAAATTCTAATTTTTTCTCCATTTACCTGATCCAATCTATGAGTTCTTATATGAGGTCTTCCATTTGGTCAAATTCTAAATTTTTCTCCATTTACCTGATCCAATCTATGAGTTCTTTTGCATTCAAGATTCTTTCATATGTAAATGTTTCCAATTTGGATCTACCTCTAGGATCAATGAAATACCCTTATCAATATTCTTGTTCGAACTTCTTGTTTATGGTGATCATTACACACATCCTGAAGATATGTTGTGGCTCCTTCTTTGGGTTGCTTGGACCATCACATCCATCTTAGAAGTCATGCTTCTTAACAACTCAAAAAATTCATTGGCATCGGTCCTAGTTGTCCTGTACCCAGGCTAGTATTCCTCACTGTGCCATTTTTTTGTTCGCTTGTGTAACCTTTCATTTGAAAATGCTACCCAATAATTCTTCACCACTTACTGTTTTTCACCCTCAATGACCTTATCGAATCAATTTTCTTGGTTCTTACTCACACATTGATACCAAAGCTTCTATGATACCAAATTGATACAAATGTACATGGCTGCAAATTTAACTACCGATAGTGCACATCACATATAATTTAAAGCACACAATGAAAAGATAAAAGCAGTTGCACAAGAATAATAGAGAAAACCAATTTAACCAATGTATTAAAATTTCGTGAGAGACATTACATGCAGTCCACAATACTCTTTGCACTTTTCAACAAATTACAATTACATGCAAGCCTCAGTGTCCATTGGGTATGAAGAAAATTCCCAATATCCTCTTCACAGACTTTTCCCTTCTGTCCTACATGAGCTCTCGGGGTCTCCATCTCCGCTATCATCCTTTTCTTTCTTAGTTGTCAAGTTGCTAATTCTTGTATCCCTCAATGAATGAAATCCATGAAAATGGAGAAAAAAATCTATACACCAACCCCTTGCACCAATCCTTTATGATCTCGACTCATTACGTGCCATGTGGCTTGCTCTTAAGGTATTTCCATATATTTAATTGACTTCGAGCTTAAAATCCTATGGGCCTAGTGATCTCGAACTAGGTGCCAAAAACTACCACATGAAATTGGGCTAGAAATTGTTGTATCTACATATTTTAGTGGTTAATTCTGATAAAATGAGAAGAAAAGAAGATAATACAGAAAAGACGAATTTGGGAAAAAATAGAAAGTGATAAAATCCTTTAGTATTGAGTATATAGAGCTAAATAGGCTCGAGCAAATCAAGAAACAAAACAAGAGATCCTAACTAACTCGTACAGCTGGCCAGGACAACTAGCATTGTACAGTCACATACTGTTGAGGTTACAGATATATTTAACACTCCCTCTTAAGCTCAACAGTTACAAACATCAGCACTGATAATGCCCAAGTGTTGTCTTTGAAAATAAAAAATGGATTTTCCTAGTGGCTTTGTAGAAATATCTGTGAGCTAATCTTGAGAGCCACAAAATTGAAGTGCTATGTCACCATTATTGATTAGCTCGTGTATGAAGTGAAAACGAGTGTCAATATTCTTTCTTTTCTTGTGAAACACATGATTTTTGGATAGAGCAATTGCTGAGGTGTTGTCATAGAACATAGAAGTTGGCTCATTTTTTGTATGTGACATATCATTCAATATCTTTCTCAGCCACACAGCTTGATAGGAGGCTGAGGTAGCAGCAACATACTCTGCCTCTGCAGAAGATACTGATACAATGGGTTGCATCTTTGATGCCCATGAAATCATGTTCATGCCAAGTGAAAAACATGTCCTGAGGTGCTTTTCCTATCATCTAAGCTTCCTGCAAAATCATTGTTTGTGTAACCAAAGAGATGATTATCATCGGACTGAGTGTACCATAAGCCAAAATTGAGAGTTCCTGCAACATATATCAGAATCCTTTTCACCATCTTCCATTGAGAATCTTTGGGGGATTCCATGAACCTGGAAACAAGGCTGGCTACATACATAATATCAGGCCTAGTCATTGTAAGATACAACAAATTTCCTACTAAACTTTTGTACAGGGTAGGGTCCACTATATGGCCTTCATCTTTCTTGCTCAATTTTTTGCCTAGGGGTATAGGAGTTTCTGCTGGATTGCAGTCTTCCATGCATAATCTTTTGATGATGTCTGTTGCATACTTTTGTTGATAGAAAAAAATGCCTTTGGTTGATTGGTGAACCTCAATCCCCAAGAAATATTTCATGATGCCAAGATATGTCATCTCAAACTCAGATTTCATGGCATGTTTAAAACTAGTTAACTCAAGATTTCTGATATATATCATGTCATCAACATATAAACATACAATCAAAATTTTACTGTCCTGATCAGTTTTGGTGTAAAGAGTTGGCTCATCTTGGCTTCTGTTGAAACCACTCTTGATCAGGTAAGTATTAATTCTATTGTACCACTCTCTTGGATCTTGCTTTAAGCCATACAAGGCTTTCTTCAACTGATACACTTTGGTTGGTTGCTCTCTGACTTCAAATCCAGGTGGTTGATCCACATAAACCTCTTCTTTTAAGACACCATTTAGGAAGGCTAACTTGACATCCATCTGGTATACTTTCCATTTGTGTTGAGCTACTATGGCTAAGAGATTCCTTACAATGTCCAACCTTGCTACTAGAGCAAAAGTTTCACCATAATCAATACCTGGTTGTTGTGAGAATCCTTTGGAAATAGGTCTTGCCTTGTTTTTTTGCAATCTGTCCCTTTTCATTTAGTTTAGTTTTGTAAACCCACTTGACACCAATACTTTTCTTGTGTCTGGAAAGATCAACAAGATCCCTTGTCTTGTTCTTCTTAATGGAGTCAATATCTTGGTTCATGGCTTGAACCCAATGTGGCTTCTTAGCTGCCTCTTTAAAAGATGCGAGATGGCATGACATTAATGTAAAAAAATTGTGTTGATCAATGTCATCCAATTGCTGATGGATTTCTCTCAAACTTCGAGTTCTCTGATTTGGAGGTTCAAATGAAGAGTTTCTTTTGGAAGTTGATTTATCCTTATAGATTTCATATTGTCCTTGTACCTAGAGCCTTGGAAGAGCAGGCGGATGTGTTTGTTGTCTTGAATTATCTGTGTATTTAGGATGTGACAACAATGGATCTTGACTATCCATTGGCTGATTTTTACACTCATTCCAGAACTTATTTTCAAAAAAATTTACATCTCTGCTGAGAATCATTTTCTTTGAGATTGGATTGTAGAGCCTGTAATCTTTTGATGTTTCATTGTAGCCAGTAAATATGCATTTATCACTTCTATCATCCAATTTCTTCCTTAATTCGGAAGGTATGTGAGCGTATCCTATGCATCCAAATGTCTTGAGATGAACAACATTTAGCTTTGTCTCACTCCATGGAGATCTATTCAGCAGATAATTTGAGCATGCTACTGCTTTAGCCCAAAATGTATTTGAGAGAAATTTTACATCTCTGCTGAGAATCAATTTCTTTGAGATTGGATTGTAGAGCCTGTAATCTCTTGATGTTTCATTCTAGCGAGTAAAGATGCATTTCTCACTTCTATCATCCAATTTCTTCCTTAATTCGGAAGGTATGTGAGTGTATCCTATGCATCCAAATGTCCTGAGATGAACAACATTTAGCTTTGTCCCACTCCATGGAGATCTATTCAGGAGATAAGTTGAGCATGCTATTGCTTCAGCCCAAAATGTATTTGAGAGACATTTCTCTTTGAGAAGGCTCCTTTCCATGTTCATTATTGTCTGATTTTTCCTTTCAGCCACTCCATTTTGTTGTGGAGTATACCTGGTTGTAGTTTGCATGATGATGCCTTGTGATTTGAAGAAATTTGCAAATTATTTGGAGCTATATTCTCCTCCTCCATCTGACCTAATAGCTTTTATATATTTTCCACTTTGTTTTTCAGCTTCAACTTTGAATTCTTTGAACTTTGCAAAAGTTTCAGACTTGTGTCTCAGAAAATAGATCCAATTTTTCCTGCTAAAGTCATCAATAAACGTTAGAAAATAAACGATACCACCTATTGACTATGTTTTCATTGATCCACATAGGTCAATGTGAACCAACTCTAAGTGTTGTTTGGCTTGAGTGGAGGATTGTGGAAAACTAGTTCTCTTATGTTTTCCAAGAATGCAAGACTCACATGGGGGATTTTTGTCCTTGAATACAGGTAGACCTTTTCCATGGAGTGTTTCTGTAGAAGACTTAGACTCTGAAAGGGTAGATGTCCAAATCTTGTATGACAAAACATAGTTTCATTGGGGGTGGATGCACTTTGTGCATATGATTGGATCAGATTTGCAGTTATGAGGGTCAGGGGAAACATTATATTCTTGGTCATGTGGATTTCAAAAATCAATTTTATGCCAGGGGTTTTGTCATATATCCTACGTGATGCTCCTTCAAAAAGTACCTTATAGCCATGTTCAATTAGTTTTCCTACACTTAACAGATTATGTGTCATATATGGAACATGATAGACATTGTGTATGCCTTTCTTTACATTTTGTTTAGTAAGAATAGGGACAGTTCCTTTTCCTTGAACTTTGACTAAAGAATCATTTCCAAGTGCAATATCAGATGAAATTGAAGAATCAATACATGAGATTAAATCTTTGTTACCTATCATGTGATTGTTGCATCCACTGTCTAGGAACCAGAGATATTTATGTTGTTCTTCAGTGTTGTGGCATGAGAGAAACATACCATTTGAGGTTTCTCCTTCATGATTTGAGATGTGTCCTCTGCCTGAGAGTTGATCTACTTGCTTCTTCCGGCATTCAGATTCATAGTGCCCAAACTTCTTACAGTAATAGCATTGTATGCTTGATTTGTCATTTGATCTTCTCCCTCTGCCTCTTTGAGGCTAGAAGTTCTGACTCTGGTTCTATTGTATGTGACCTTGGAAATTATGATTTTGGTTATGTTGTCTGTGACCTTCACTTGAGTGATGGTTACTTAGAATTCTCCCTCTTCCTCGATGACCTCTACCTCTTCCTCAACCTCTCCCTCGGCTGAAGGAGAATTGAGTCTTGAAGGCATTGGTTGTTGACTCATCTTCGAGATGTAGTCTGGTCTCATGTGTCAATAGAGAGTCCATTAATTCATCTATTGAAAGATTTGATAGATCCTTGGATTCAAGGATAGCTGTAACAACCATTTCAAATTTTTTTGGTAAACTTATGAGGAATTTCTCAACAATTCGTTGATCAGGGATGGCTTCACCAGTCAATCTAATCTGGTTTACAATTCCCATGACTCTAGTCATAAAGTGATCAATGTTTTCAGATTATGTCATTTTTAAAGTCTCGAAATCCGTCCTCAAGGTCTGCAGTTTGACTGTTTTGACCCTGTCATTTCCTTGGTAGGCTTATTTAAGGATGTCCCAGGCCTGTTTAGAAGAAACAGTTCCTTTTATTTTTGAGAAAATCGAGTCATCCACTAAGTTTTGGATCCAGAATTTTGCCTTATTCTCTATGTTCCTTTGTGTTTCCTGAGTAGTTCTTTGTTGGTTGGTCATGGCAGCAAGGTCTGTTGGATCTGGTTCCACATATCCAAGATCCACTAGATCCCAACACTCTTGTTCTTGCAAGAAGGATCTCATTCTAAGAGACCAAAACTCATAGTTCTTTCCAAGAAGAATCGGTCCTTGAGTCGGTCCTAAATTGCTAGAGGTGGCCATCTTAAAAAAAAATTGTTCGAGTTTTGCTTGCTTACCTGTTTATTGTGCTAAAACCATGTCCGCGAAATCCTCTGTGTGACTTCGGGCCGAAAAACACGGGAATGACCACTTCTTTAGCAATTGTAGCCCCTCTAATAGCGGAATTGGGCTTTCTGAGTTTACTCGAGAGCCAAAAAAAAAATTGAAGTTTAACTTCTTATGTGACCGTGGGATGAAAAAGAGGTGCTCTGGGTCTTCAGGATTAGGGTGTTTTGACGCTGAAGGTCTCAATTCCTCCGAATAGACGAATGATTGAATAAAGGTCTTATTCCAAAGATCGACGCTCCTTGTTGATTTGAGATCAACGATCCTCAATTACTTCAGGGCTTCGGTTGATATTCCTTTCTAGCTTGTTGCAAGGATTAACGATCCTCATTGATTTGAGATCAATGGTCCACAAATACCTTCGAGACTTTGGGCTTCAGGGATATTTCATCGTTTTTAATCGCAAAACTCGTGAAGTGCTAAAGTGGCGAATTTTTCGGAGAGAGATAAATCCAACGGTCTTTAGGCCTTTGCAAACGAACGACTAAGATCTTCTTTGGAACTCTGGCGTTCGAGACTTTCTGTTTGCTAATATGTGCAATCCTCCAAAGTGTCGAATCTCCGAAGTATGAGATCTGCCTCGATGTGGCCTATTGACTTGAATGGTGGAGATTTTCTTCAGAACTTCAGGCTTTGGGTGTTCTGAGGTGCACAACACTTCAAACCTCTGAAGTGTCAATCCTCTGAAGTGACATATTTGTTGATGCATGTCCACATCCTTCAAGGGCTCAGATTTACTTCAGGACTTTGGGTAGGTCTCGCTCCGGAAGACCTTCTGAAATGCTAAGTCTCCGAAGTCAGGGATCTGGCGTCGCGTGTCCTTGTTGATGGACGGTCCAGATAAACTCCAAGCTTTGGAACTTCGATATTTCTAGCTTCTTGTATCCTTCTTTCTTCCGAAGTGATTATCTCCAAAGTGTAAGATCTCCTGCCACGTGTCCACTTCGATCGACGGTCTGGATCTACTTCGGCTCTTCGAAACTTCGGGAAAGATTTACTCCTCAACCTCTGTTGGCTTCCTCTCAGAGTACGAGATCACCAGACGCGTGTCACTTTCTTGAATATCAACGACTACGAGTGATTGCGAAGACTCAACTCCCTCACTCTTTAATCTCTTTACTGATCTCCGCAAAGAGAAGATGCTTGTCTGTACTGGGATCATTATTTGTTGTTGATCTATTGAACTAACAAGATCAATGATCTTGAGTGATTGCGGGCTCACAACTTGCACAAACTTTAATTTCCTCTCTGCTACCTACAATGCCTCCTCACCATCGATCTCTCTCTGATGAGATCTGATGGTCGTGGCTTAATATTTGCTTGATCTGACGATTGAGCTTGCTCACGCTCAGATCTTACAGCTAAGAAAAAATTCTCCTTTCCTATTGGCTCGTCGTCCTTTCTGAGCTTGATTAAAGGCTCAGAATTGTTCACAGAGCCAATCTTACGACTGATCTTGCTTCTCCTCAGTTTCTTTTGCAAACTTTCTTCTTAAGAAAGAATTTCGTGAATCTTTCACGAATTCTTTAAATGTTCATGTAATCTTTAATTGTTCTCTACTTTATGCAGTTCTTCTTTCTCGCGCTTGCTATCTTCTACGATCTTTTGAGTGTATTTTGGACTGCAACCTACTCTCCAATATTTGTGAAGAATCTTGCGTCTCGTGCTCTTGTCTGCAAGACAATGTAGGCTCTGCACTCTTCTTCTTACGATCGGGCTACTCTCCAGGCACTGTGAAGAGGCTTATGTCCTAAGCTCTGATACCATGATAAAATGAGAAGAAAAGAAGATAATACAGAGAAGACGAAATTGGGAAAAAACAGAAAGTGAACAAAACCTTTAATATTGAGTATATAGCTGAGCTAAATAGGCTCGAGCAAATCAAGAAACAAAACAAGAGATCCTAACTAACTCGTACAACTGGCAGTGTACAGTCACATATTGTTGAGGTTACATATATATTTAATAAACTCTGTATAGTGTTCCAGAGGTTTTTCAACAAGTTGAATCCATTTCTACATTCAAAAATACAATTTAAATAACATAAATTGTGATTTTGTGCATATTTGTGTTGCGAGATTTATGCTGAAAAGACAAAAACTTAGAACAATTAGACAACTCCTATGGAAAATCTGTTTTTATAAAACTCCACGCAGCCTCCTTTTCCCCACATGCCACAAGGGGAACTTTAAGAGGGATTTTTTGATGGCTTTGTCTAACTATTTTAGGTTTTGGTCTTTAAATTTAGTATGCTGAATAGCCCTTGGGACACTCCAATTATACAAAAATAACCATTCAAATATGTAGATTCAACAATTTAGGATTGGAGTTTGAACAAATATACATAAAACAATTTCGCTTTGGATTTTGGACAAATATCCGGGAAAAATATGGTAAAAATGGAAAGACCAAAAGGAATATACATTTGTTATGATGGTTTTTATTTGAAACTTTATATGTCCTCAAATTTTGATAGGGCAAGTTTTATTACAAATTTTAGAAAACATAAAGATTTCACCTGGTAAATGAGTGCGCACACTGTAACGGATTTCATTCTAATGGCTGTCCACATTATATATAAAGTGACTGGAGGTCTTACAAGGATTTTTTCATAGCTGGCAGACACTGGTAGGTGGAGACCGTTTCGTCACTGCCGTCATGATTATAATTATGACGAGAGGTACAAACTGGACTTTCGACGCTTTATCACTGACCGAACTTTTTTCCGTCTATGATTTCAAACTTTCCCTTCAAAGCGTGAAGACAGTAGAATAGGAAAATGGCATCAGGAAGAAGAGACTAAATGAAACATAATAGTGCTGGCCTACTAGAGTTGCTACCGTTGCTTTCCAGAGAATATACTTTACTAATTGTCTGCTCACTTTTCTAAATTGTTAGCTCTGGTAAATTGTTGCACTTCTTATTCAGTTCGAAGCAAGGAAGGAAACAACCTGTGTATTCTGTAGATAAAGATGAAGGAAACATCATTATATAGTTACGTGAAGGTGGGATAATGTTAAATTATGTATGGTCTTTGAGGTGTAGGATAATTGGTGATGAAGTGTGTTGTTAAGCCATTCCATGTTGAAAAGTCACTCGTTCGAAATTTGCGGAGATAAAAAATCTAACAATGTTAACAGTTGGTAAACCTATACCAAAAAGATCTGAACCAATTAACAAACAAAAAAAATATTAAAATCTACACGGAAGTCTAAAGTAACGATAAGATGGATTTATGAAATTTTATAGTTGCAACTTACCTCTGCAGTCGCTCAAGAGTTCAGGTAATATTTTTTTTGTCTTTGTTAAATTTGACGCATCAAATACGGCCAGAAACTTTAACTAGATAGCAAGCAAAACGATATTAGCAAGCTTGAGTATGACTACATCAAATTCTCACACACACGAATATAAAACCTCAAAAATTTGAGAGGTGATTTCTAGATTTCCATCTACCACCTTTGCGAGAGATTAGATTTGAGATAGTTTTAAATTATAAGCTAGAGTTAGAGTTTGGTCTAAACTAATTTATAGAATTGGAATTGTTAATATCACTTAGTATGGATCTAAAACTCTAAATTCAAAGAAATATAATTGATATTATTAGTCGTATGAATCATTTAAGGGTTTAATCTTAAAAGTATAAAACACATGTAAAGTCAATGTTTTTATGTTTGTAGTGTACATTTTCCAATGTTTTCATTTTGATGTGATCAATTTTACTTTTATTTTTATGTTTTCATAAGGTAATTAGAAGGTGGTGAAAATAGTAGATAAAACAATGTTTTAATCTAGGAATAAAGATCAACACATAAGTTAAGGAGAGATTGTTATGTCAAGGTTTATTAACAAGATGATCAAAGGCCACTAATGAAAAATGTTAATATATGAATCCAGGTTCAACCATAAAAATTTGGGAATCCACAAGATAAAGATAACAATTTATGTTAAAAGAATTCAAAACAAAAACATTTTTTTTAAATTTTTATGAGTTATTATTTACTTTCTCAATTTTTATATTTAACTCAATATTACTCACTTATATTATTCTCAATTTCTATATTTAACTCAATATTACTCACCTATATTATTTTCAATGTCTATGTAAATTACTCACTTATATTATTCACTCACTTATATTATTAACAATTGATGATTATTTGTTCCGTCAATAACTTGTACTCCAAATAGCATGGATTAAAAGAAAACAAAGCAAATAAATAAATACTCAGTGGTTTTTGTTTTCCAATAGAAAATTTGCTCGAAATTATATTAGATTTATAATCTCATTTACATCAGCATATACCATACAGAGAGGGGTATTCCCACAATTCCATCAAAAAACAAAACTACAAAATATACAATCACAAGTCTCTTACCTTTGCCCCTAATGACTTAGCAAAAGTTAACTACAACTATAAGAAAATGCATGCATCGGTCCTTTCCTTCCCATTATTGCAATGAATACCCAGTTAGTGATTCCTTGAATCACCACTCAAAAACCACATAAGTCCAGAAACTACCATTAGTCCAAAATATAGGTGTGATACAACGATTAAAAAACCTTTAGATGGTGAGGTGGACCAGCCTTCACATTTTCCCATAAATAATAAAATAATCTTCTTGTAGGAACACGCAGGGCTTGTTTGGATGGGCAGTCAGCTTCTTTATTATGCTTGTTGTAGATATGGAGGTAGTTGATTTCTTGGAAATGTGAAGATAATACCTTTGTTCTGTGCTTCCAAACTTCAATTTCGATGGGATTTAAATTGGTTTTTTTGTTGAGCCGGTCTATTATCACCTTCAAATCCCCCATAACTTTAATCTTTTGTATATTCCATAGTTTTTCTAAGGTTAAAGTAACCCAAGCGCCCCAAAACTCATCTTTTGAGTTTGTACCATTTCCTCCATTGATATGCCATCTATAAGCTTTCAGATCATGGAACTTAATGATTCCCCCATCCCCACAGTTCATTCCCTTCAGAATAGACTCCCCATCAAAAAAATAAAGTATATGATCAATCCCCTGGTAATCGCACTCCATTTAATAGCACTCAAACTTTGGGAAGAGGTACATGGACTTTGAGCTCTTATGGTTTTATAAATTACTTCCCAAATCGAGGGGGATTTATCCTCGAATATAACTTGATTGCTCTCAATCCAAACATACTAGCAAAGGTGAAAAACCAACTTGATTGGGACCGATTTTTCCTTTAACCATGAACCAAAACAGTCACTTAGGGATAGGCCCTTCCAATGAAACTTTTGTTTAAGAAATATAGAAATTTTATCCCAAATTGACTGAGTAAAGGAGCAATGTACCAACAGGTGGTCGACATATTCATTATCAACTTTACAAAGTGGACAAAGGTCGAGACCCTCCCATCCTTTGCCTTGCAATACTTGCCACATTAATACCTTATTATCATTCGCCATCCATATAAAAAGTTTCATCTTCAGCTGTATGTTCCATTTCCAAAGTTTGATTTTCCATCCACTCACCAGTGGAAACTCTTGAATTCAAATGAGAGCTGTATAAATGTTTTTTACAGTCATCCTCCCTTATGAATCCCCTCCCGTCCAAATCAATGAGTCTTCAGCCTCGTAGAGTGAAACCCCAACTTCATTTAAATTATCAAAAAAGTGCTCCCATTCGGTCGCTAAACTGCCTGATAGCCCCAAATCCATACTACTAACCCATGCCTCGGATAAAGTAATCAGATCTTGAGAGACAGAGGCTAGTGCCAATGTAGTGATTCTTTTATGATTAAGAATAGCTCTTAACTCTTCCGAAAGGAATGAATTTTTCTCAGACCAAGGATCCGATCTATGCCTAAATTAATGTAATGTCCCTTTCTTGGGGACTAGCTCAGCCACTATATTATAACATGAACAATTTGTACCAAGTTATTCCACATCCTTGATGCGACGCTTACCTTTTTGTTACACATAAAAAATACTCACTTTGATAGTGTCGCAAGTGTCGTCATTACAAAGGTCGCAAGTGTTGCATTTTTCTCTCAAGGTTGCAAGTGTCGCATGTTGCTCACAAGTGTTGCATGTGTCAGGAAAGCATGCTGTCATGATGCCTATGTCGTGCCTATAATGACATGAGAAAGACACTTGAAACACCTCAAACATTTGATTTGGAAGAGGAGAAACGAGTCAGCAGGCTTACAAACCTTTTGCCATCTAAAAGCACCTCAAAAACTGAGCTTTTGAAGGACAACGCTCCCCTATACCTCTTCTGGGAGCACCAACGCTCCCCCTTACACTGTCTGGGAGCATTATAAAGCTCCTCTGGCCCTTTTGAGGGAGCGCTATGGATTTTGAGAGCGTTGGCACCCCCCTAAATCCTACTAGGGAGCACTACAACGCTCTGATGGTCCTTTTGAGGGAGCGATACCTATTCTGGGTAGTAGTTAAGTTGTTGAGATGAATGGGGGAAGGATCCTTTCATTCTTGGAAGGCAGTTGGATTCAAATCCCTAGTCTAGCCATGATCTTAGGGCAGATCCTCAACTAAAGGAGGAAAATCCTCACCTTCCCCAAGGATATCTCAAGTTGTTGAGCCTCTCCAAGGCTATATAAGCAAGCTTTCTAATGGTGAAAGGGGACTAGAAAAGGAGAATCACACCAAACTTATGATCTCATAAGTGGTGCTAGAATAGAGATATTTGGGGAAGAATTGCTAGCATGAAACCTATGATCTCATAGGAAACACACAGTCAGCTAAAGGAGAGTGATCAGTGAAGCTGCTATCATCCAGTTCGTGGATCTTTTGAGCAAGGGTTAGACAAAGGGGACTTGACGAAGCTGTCGCATTCGCATCTACGATTGTAGGTACTGTTGTCATTGTTCTCATTAATATGACATGCTTGGCCTGTTTCTTTCTAGTTTGTGTATGATCTTACATGAACTTATCGTTGATAGATAGATCTGTTTTCAAGCTAATATCAATAGAGCAGGAAGTGGTCGTACTTTGTTTGTCTACAAGACTCATCGAGGAGTGAAATATTGGAGCTCAACTCGGAGCATGCAGGGACAAATGTTGATAAAAAGGTACTTCTATTCTCCTTCCTCCTCATGCATTAGTTTGTATGGATTTGAAAGGAAGTCAGTGTCCACGTTAAGCACTTTCTGTCTTATATTTAAGGGTCTAGCTCTTTGAGGCAACCTACCTGTCCATAGGGAGATTCCCCTACAATAGAAACTGGCGACTCCACTGGGGAGTCCTCGAATCAAAACCTTTTTGTTTTGATTTCTCCTCATAGACCTTGTCCTACCCCTTGATTGTTTCAGACCTGGTTCACCCCTTTTTGACTAATTTCATGAGTTGATTAACTCCCTACCCCATTGCACTCAGCTTGATTGACGAGACTAGACTACAATTTTTTGTTTTTTTTTTACTTTTTAGGATCTTTTTGCACCTAGCACCCCTGTTCATGTGTTAACAGAGCACCAGTGCTCCCTGAGTGCCTTACACAGAGTGTTATAACACTCCTTGTCCTTGACAATAGAGTGCCAGCCCTCTTTTGGCCAAAAAATCTCCAAAATTGTTCTTTTCAGGGTTATACCTCTGGGTTTCACTTGTTGAGTCTCTCTGTGAGTCAATGCTTCTTCTTTTTCAACTTTGACATCTTTATTTTTGAAGAACAAACATATTTTTGTTTAGATTTTGTGGCTTTCTTCATTGTTATTTGAGTTTTTCTGCTGTTTGGAGTTCTGAAACCCATGCATTGTCTTTCTCTCCTTTTTGACTGAGCGAGAAACTTTGGTGAAGAACATCAGAAGCCTATAGATCTTTTCATTTCATCTTAGCTAAGGTCATTGTTCTTTGACATTTCTTTTGGTTTGAAGTTCTTGATTTTTCTTTGATTGTTTCTTTTATTTCGCTTCTTGTTTTGATCACAACGAGAGGGTGTATTGTTTGTACGAAACCTGCTTGTGTTGGTCTGATTTTCATTGATCCAAAAAGATAATTAGCAAGACGAGCATTGTTTTTAATTGATCGGTGTTCACAAACAAACAATAAAGAAACATCTTCATGATTGATTTTGCATATTAGAATGTATTTCAAAAGTTTTAGCACCACATCGGATTTGATTGAAGGAAATTTGTTCGAGGACATTCCTTATCAGTGCTTGTTAGTGAAAAGAGCTCTCTCTCTCTCTCCCTTAGATAGATATTCATCAAAAAGAAATGACTGCTTATCATCTTTGATGCATTTTTGGGACTGAGTCATAATTCCATCCATTTCACTTCCATGCACCCCTTTTGAGTAAAGAATAGCTATAAAATGAATGCTAATTAAAAATTATTTAGAACATTTTCTTTTCTAGGATCCTCCACCAACAGTAGACTAGGACTAGTACTTTGGATTAGGCTGTGAGCATAACTCTCCAAAGTTTCCAAAACAAACATTAGCATCCTGAGTTAGGGAGAGTCAAATCCAATTGTCGTATAAGTCTGCTTGGGATCCCCCTCTCACACAAGGGTGATGCACAAGGTCGCATTCGAGAGAGCTACGGAGATTATCCCTCTGTGGATTGACTGATTGTAGTGGTCATATCGTATTATGGGGATCGCTTAAAGGTAAATCCACAATTACTGTGTGGAAGCCTTTTAGTTGATTTCAGGCTAGATACCCTGCCCGTACATTCGGATCGGACTGTCGACTGTACCCGCCCAGGGGCTGAATGCTAATTGGTAACCTTAGTGGCCATAATATTTAGGGTCTTACACAAGGTGAAAGTGAAGGGAAGTCTCAATGTACCTGGAGCAGACATTGGTCAAACTCACTCGGGCTCCTTGGAGGGTAAATCCATAATTACTGCGTGGAAGCTTGCACCAAGGCGTAAGTCTGTTAAGCAGGTCGCCAACATAACTGATCCACTCGCTCTATCCCCGCCCCTTCCTATTTTGATCTCGCGATGTTGGATTTCATCACCAACTAGTGGTTTCATCATAGGAAGGTTTGTTTGATTGATTGCTTCTCAGATTCATAGTGTGTGTTGTTTGTTTTACTTAGTGGACCTTAGGTCGAGTCAGTGTTAATGGCATCRAATCCTGGGAGTACCAATGGAGGAACCCCTTCTCYTGGGGAACCTTATACCTTTCCTTCATTTGGAAACTTTGGTCCTCCATATGTTGCCACACTGAGTCTTCCAGGACTCACTATTGGATTACCAGTTTGGTTGTTCCCCACTCTGGTGATCCTGAATCCTCCCAATGTTTCAGTTGCACCTAATACTTTGGATGTCAATACACCACCCTAACATCAACCTCATGTTGAATTTTCACCTTCTTCGCCCATTAAGTCTCCTTCCATTTCTCCTTCTTCGCCTAGTGAAATCTCTAAAGCAAGCAGCCAGGTTGATCAGAAGAAGAAGAAACAGAAAGAGAAGAAGAAGAAGAACCCGAAAAGGAGAAAGGCCCCAACAACATCCGATGTTGGCTCTAAGAAACTAGTTACTGTGAATAGTATTGGGAGTGTTGATGAGGTCAACAAGATTAAGATGAAGAATCTGAAACCCAAATTCTCTTGCAGTCTTTGTAAGGGTGACCACATTTTGAGGGATTGCCCCGGTCTTACCCAGGTCTTAGAAATGTGGTCCTCCATGTCATCGGCCTCTGTCAGTCATGTCGATGATACCCCATCAACTAGTGATGTTTAGGTTGGTAAGAAGAAGCAAACTATCAAGTTCCCTTGCATGTTATGTAAAGGTAATCATTGCTCTCACCTTTGTCCTCGTATGGACGAGGCTTCTTCTCTTTTGGAAAAACTTCAACTTCCAGAAGGTTATCGCAATATTTCCTCCAACCCATCGTTGGTTGATGGACTGGTCAATTCGGTTCCATCCCCGTTCAGTCCGATTGATCAGGTGGTCAATCTAGTTTCCTCCTCGATTGAACTACGAACCCAGGTAGCTAATCCAGTTCCGTCATCGATCAGCCCCGCTCTTCATCAAAAGAGTGACACCAAAGTGGTCGATCTGTTTTCATCCTCAGTCGATCCCACTCTCCCGTTAGAGAGTGACACCAAAGCGGTCAATCTGTTTCCACCCGTCGACCCCATTCTTCCCTTGGAGAATGAAACTCAAGTGGTCGATCCAGTTTCGCCATCGGTCGATCCCATTCCTCCATTGAGGAATGTCAAAGAGACTGATCCAGTTCCTTCGTCATTCAGTCCCACTCTTCCTCTGAAGAGTGCTAAAGTGGTCTATCCAGGTCCACCTTTGGTTGATCCGNAGAGAGTAAACCCGATACTGCCCATGTTTTTCTCGTTAATACAGACTCTACCATGCCGGGGGGCATTCCTCCTTCTGCTGTGAAACCCCCTCCAAGTAATGAGGCCATCCTTTTTTATTGGGGTGTGCTAACTGGACCTCATCTTCCGTCTCACATTCCTTTCCAGATTACAATACAGGTTTGTGGTCGGGACGTTCCTCAAACTCTTATAGATGAAGGTGCGTCTGTTAGTATTTTGTCTTCTGTTGCTTGGTATCCTTTGGGTTGTCCGCAGCTTGCACCAGTTACAAAGAATCTGTTAGCTTTTAACAGAAGAACTAGTCAACCTTTAGGGATCCTTCCTCAGTTTCCTGTAACTTTGGGAGGGAAAAATGTCTTTATCGATGTCATGGTATTCCGAGACCCCTTGAATTTATCTTTACTCCTTGGGCGGGATTATCTCTATTCCATGAATTCTATTGTATCCACCTTTTTTTATGTGATATCTTTCCCTCACAAAGGAAGAATTGTGACTATTGATCAACTTTCATTCATCAGCCCTGATTGGGTTACCTCCCTAAGTGGTTCTTATATGCAGATAGTATAGCCCCTGCCTCATGTCAATTATGTGGAATTGTCTCCCATGACCTCAACTTCCGATGATTTGGATCCGGTAGTTGACATGGTGATCTCTTCGGTAGGGTTATTGGAACCTGATCTCCTTACCCCTGTCACGACCCTTGATACGTGTTCCTTCTCGAGTGATTATCTTCCATCCAACGAAGATCTCCTGGAGGCCATGACCGAGTTTTGTCCCTTGACATGGTACCCTTCTAGAGCATTATCCTCTTGGAAGCCATGATCCGGACGACACCACGAGCATAGTTTCTCTTCTCTGTGGCAAGCTTGTTAAAAAATGAAACAGAGGTCCTGAGCATAGTTCTTTTCTTGTGTTAAGCTCGTTAAAAAATAAAATAGTCACCTCTCTTGAACCTTCTTTTCATCCACCCTTATCCTTTGGTGAATAAATCGAAGCTTGGAGGGCATGTCTCCAGCCTTTGTTGATCATTCTGGAGTTAAGCCACTAGCTTTCATGCTGGGGACATACCGAGCTTAGTCTTTGTTCTTTCTTGTGCTCGTAAATACATGAGAATGCATCCGGGTAGACTTTTATCTCTTTTTCGGACCTCTATGGATACACAAAAAAGGAACCCCCTAGAGTCTCCTTTAAGTTCTTTTCAGGCTCTCTAAACATGAAAAGATTGTCGAGTGATCTTGCTTCATTTCCCACTCGTTAAACAGTTTGAAAGGGTGTCTTTCGAGTGATAATTTATCTCTTTTTTGTCCTCACGAGACTAACATTACAAAAAAGGACAAAACTGGAGTCATCTTTAAGTCCTTTTCAGACTCTCTAAAGATGAAAAGATTACCGAGCGACCTTGTTCTCTTCACGCTCGTTAAAGTATTTGAAGAAAACATCTGTTGAGCGATAGTTTATCTCTTTTTCGGTCTCGTCATACTACTTTATGAAAAAGGAACTGAGAGAGTTCTCTTTTAAGTGTTTTTCCAGACTCTATAATCATGAAAAACCTTCAAATTTTCTGTCTTTGGACTCGCTAAACAAAACATCGACAGGCCCATATGGGATCGAACTCTTACTTTTTCCAGTTTGTTAAACAAAGGAAGAGGAACTTACCGAAGGTGAGCTATATCGAGCATGTGTTATCCTCCTCAAGCTTGTTAAATCAAAAAGAGGTACTCGTCTATCTTGATGGGGCAAAATTTGAAAGAAGCAAGCCAAGAAGTCTCTTGAGAACATCACCAAGTAATTCTTAGAGTCACCCTTGAACACGGAACTATGTCTTTTGCACGCATTATAATCCACTGAACCTCTGCACTAAGCCAATCCTTTGAGTTTCTTTCACTCCTTTGGGTCACCCGACACAAGTCACAACATCCACTGCCTCATCAAGTGTTGGTCCATGTCATTTTTTTGCCATTGTGCCTCAGTGTTCAAGAGAAGTATCCACTTCTAGAGTCAGCCATCCCAAATATCTTGCCTCAAAACGCATGTCAGTCCATGTCCATTTGATCTACCAGTTACATCTCTATGTTCGTTTCATTTCGTTGATGGGGGATACATCAAGGCCCTCCTTCGATGAGCTTATTCCTGTCGACCTCAGCACATTTTCCAGGAATTAGGCTTAGAAACCAGTTAGTACTTTGGGACCTGCATGCCTCAATGGCAAGCCTCCTCACATTCAACAGTAGTTTTACATCATTGACCCCTGATCGGATGATTCCATGGATGTTTGACTCCAGCTCATCCATTCACATTCGTTGGAATGTACTAGGGTACCTTGGGAATCATTGACATTAATGGTGATCTCCCTCGCACTTGTTAACAATTCACACCATTGACCGGTAATCAAGTGGTTTCTACCATGGTCGACATTAGGACATCTATTCACATGGTTAGATTCGTACCACATTGGGATCGGTAAGAAGACCCTAGGTTGAGTGATCACTTTAATATGTACTTTTCCCAGGTTGCGAAGGAGTTTCTCTTGGACAAATGACACATACACTGTTACATAGATCCACTTTGCATTGGTCGTGGCTATGTCTTGTCACCTTGTAGATCCACTGTGTATTCTTCATGGCTATGATCAGTCTAGGTCATCAGAGTATAGATCCACATTTTATCTTTGGTGGCTATATCTTTTTATCAATACAATTATGGATCCGCAGTGTATTTTATGGCGGCCATATCTTGCAAGTCTTGATCACCCAAGCATAGGTATGCATGCCTTGGGTTTTGAAATATGTCATGATATTTGTTGGATGTTTGTGTGCATCTTCCGTCAGGTTCTCCGAATCTATACCCTTGCTTGAAAGTCTACAAAGCATTTCAGTTATCAGTTCCTGTCTTCTAACTTCATACTTTGGGGCGCAATCTGTTACACATCAATAATACTCACTTTGATAGTGTCGCAAGTGTCATCATTACAAAGGTCGCAAGTGTCGCATTTTTCTCTCAAGGTCGCAAGTGTCGCATGTTGCTCACAAGTGTCGCATGTGTCAGGAAAGCATGCTGCCATGATGCCTATGTCGTGCCTATAACGACATGAGAAAGACACTTGAAACACCTCAAACATTTGATTTGGAAGAGGAGAAATGAGTCAACAGGCTTACAAACCTTTTTCCATCTAAAAGCACCTCAAAAACTGAGCTTTTGAAGGAGAGTGCTCCCCTATACCTCTTCTGGGAGCACCGACGCTCCCCTTTACACTGTCTGGGAGCGTTATAAAGCTCTTCTGGCCCTTTTGAGGGAGCGCTATGGATTTTGAGAGTGTTGGCACCCCCCTAAAGCCTACTAGGGAGTGCTACAACGCTCTGATGGTCCTTTTGAGGGAGCGCTACCTATTCTAGGCAGTAGTTAAGTTGTTGAGATGAATGGGGGAAGGATTCTTTCATTCTTGGAAGGCAGTTGGATTCGAATCCCTAGTCCAGCCATGATCTTAGGGAAGATCCTCAACTAAAGGAGGAAAATCCTCACCTTCCCCAAGGATATATCAAGTTGTTGAGCCTCTCCAAGGCTATATAAGAAAGCTTTCTAATGGTGAAAGGGGACTGGAAAAGGAGAATCACACCAAACTTATGATCTCATAAGTGGTGCTGGAGTAGAGATATTTGGGGAAGAATTGTTAGCATGAAACCTATGATCTCATAGGAAACACACAGTTAACTAAAGGAGAGTGATCAGTGAAGCTACTATCATCCAGGTCGTGGATCTTTTGAGCAAGGGTTAGACAAAGGGGACTTGACGAAGTTGTCGCATTCGCATCTACGATTGTAAGTACTATTGTCGTTGTTCTCATTAATATGACACACTTGGCCTATTTCTTTCTAGTTTGTGTCCGATATTACATGAAATTATCGTTGATAGATAGATCTGTTTTCAAGCTAATATCAATAGAGTAGGAAGTGGTCATACATTGTTTGTCTACAAGACTCATCGAGGAGAGAAATATTGGAGCTCAACTCAGAGCGTGCAGGGACAAACGTCGATAAAAAGGTACTTATGTTCTCCTTCCTCCTCATGCATTAGTTTGTATGGATTTGAAAGGAAGTCAGTGTCCACATTAAGCACTTTCTGTCTTAGAGTTAAGGGTCTAGCTCTTTGAGGCAATCTACCTGTCCGCAGGGAGATTTTCCTACAACACTTTTGACTTGCCAGCCTGTACCAATTGATAACAGTAGAATTTTTTAGATACTTATCCCCTCTTGAGTTAGGACCCTCCACAATTTCTTAACATTGAGAGCCGTATTAAATAGTACAATATTTCTAAGACCCCAACCCCCATTCTTTTTTGTTCTTGAGAGTAAATCCCATCTGCAAAGGTGGAGTTTATGAGTATCTTTGTTTCCATTCCACAAGAATTTAAACATCATTTTTTGGATTTTATTTAGTACTGATCGAGGAATATATTCCATTGACATCCAATAAATTGGCTCGCCTTCAAGCACATTTTTCACCAGGGTGAATTTGCCTCCCAAAGAAAGCCGCCTGTTGCACCATAGCCCTATTCTCTTTGTAATTTTTGTTAGTAGTTAGTCCCAATCTTCTGCCCTCTATGCACTAGTATTTAAAAAGTATCCCAAGTATCTCAACCTCAAAGAGAGCTCGGAAAAAGAGTATGGAAGAAGATTCTCAAAGGGAGCAAGTTCACTTCCCGATATCCTTGCATAATTGACATGTTCTTTGTTGATGTGAGGTAATCATTTACTTGGCATGTTTTGAATAGAAAGGGACCTATGCAACAATAACAAAAAAAAAATCTTTTATGTACGCTATAAGTTGTAAGCACGGTCTTCAATCGTGGTGATAGAAAACTTAACACTAGCACAATCGCTAACTCACGACTGGTGAACGCCGAAAGGATTACGGCCAAGAAAAATCTCTCGCGAAGTTAAAAAAAACAGTAAAAATGCCAGGCCCATGAATGAAGAAACTATGAACTTCCCATCCCATCACACAAACAATGGCTAAATCGCACACAGAAAATAAACCCTCCACATCTCATCCACGTAACCTGCACTGACAAAGGGATGAAGAATAATTATGCCTTTCATATTACTTTCAGGTAGGGTTTGAACCGGAATGGGTGCTCAGGAAAAAAATTCCAATGGAGACATTTCCATATGGCTTAATGACTCAGATCTTGCATTAAAACCCTCGGCCTGACTATTGAGAATCCACATGAGGTAGAGAATGAAATGCCCAAACAGAATGAGGTAGAGAATGAGATATGAAAGGCGCTAATAGTTGAGGTAGATAATGAAACTCATGGACAGTTAAGGAATTCCAAAGGTGGTAATCCCAAAAGTTAATCATTTAAACGTGGCAATCATATGATGTTATAGTAATTTCTTAATATGATTAGGTAAATGTTAAAAAGTAAACATGTTAACGGATGCATTATAAATGCAAGGAAGTTATCAGCAATAAATCTGATTCATTGATTTTGGAGGACGACTAAGAATATGTGAGCATCTTCAATGCATAGCCATCAAATTAGAACTTAAGATTAAAAGATCATTAATTGTGCCCATATCGAGTAGGTATACGCCTTTCGACGTAATTATTCCATTTATGATTTTCATGCCCATCAAATACGTATACCTCGAACATATATTCTTTTTTCTTAAAATTACAATATTCATTTATATATATATTTTTTTTCCATAAAAATAAAATTATCTATATCTATATTATGTAAATAAATCTCTTCTTCCTCTAAATGCATTTATCTCTTTATACCTAAAAAAAAATGAATTAAAATTAATTGACACTCATATATATATATATGACATCACACTTTGGCTTTGTTTTAAGGTAGAACACATTAAAAAGTAATAGAAACAAATGTAAAAGTAATTGGGAATGATATTTTTAGTATATTTTATAAATAAATTAAATATTTAATAAAAATATATGTAAAATCAATCAAGTGAATTTTATGAAAGAAATTTATTTTTTGTTTTTCAAATTATTATAGTTTATTGAAAGATTTATTTTATAATAATGGTTTTTTATAAATGGTGTTGAATTATATGAATTTTAAACGAATAAATTTCTAAGAAGAAAATCAACATTGTTTAAATAAGAATAATTTTTTACTAGTTTTATAGTGAAATATGGTGTTGGACACTTCTTAAAACACTTTCTTTTAAAATATTCTACATATGCCCACATTAAATCACAATTTCAAAATATTCTACATACACCCACATTAAATCACAATTTTAAAATATGCCATTATAATATATTTGAAACACTTTGATGAAATATAGAAAAGACAACATTGATTTCTTTGTCACTTGTTTTTAATAAATCAAAGATTTATTGCATTGTTTTCTCCCATTGAAACTCTCATTTTCTCATTTTTAATTGTTAATAGTTCATAAATGTCACTAAAATTCCAAATAAACATGTAGAATCTTGTTAACCCATGAAAGCTTCTTATTTTGAATGTGCATCTCAATTTAGGTAATTCAACAATGACTCTTATCTTCTCTAGATCTATTTTCATTCCATATTGAAATATCCCTAATCCCAAGTACACAAGTTCTTCCTTCATGAAAGAACATGTTTGTAGGTTTATCGATAGTTTTCATGCTTCAACCACTAAAAAACTAGCTTCAAATGCATCATCTAATCCTGTTTTGCTTTGTTGAACACTAACATATCAATTAAATACAACCACAAACTTTCCCTTGTAAGGTTTCAAGACTTTGTTCATCAACCTGATGAAAGGGTTGGGTGAATTTGTTAACCCAAATGACATGATTAGTAGTTCATACATTTTTTCCTTTTATTCCTTCATCGTAAAAATTTCCTTTCACTCATTAGCCTTTGGACTTATGATTTGGTGATATCCATATTCAACAATCTACTTTTGTGAAGTCATCTATTCTTAATAATGTAAATTGGTACTAAATGGTGATCTTGTCTATGTCCCTTAAAATGGTGCACGTCCTTAGTTTTCCTCCATTAATTTGTTTTAGTAAAATAGATATTTTAAATGGAATCAAACCTTTCTATCTTGGATTTTCATTTTCAACTCCTCACCTTATGTTTGGGTTCATATTTTACATTAGAATATAGGATAAAATTTATTTGATGTGAAATGCTCCTAATAAGTGGTAATTCCCTCATAAGCTCATCTAATGTGACAATCTCAAACTCTCTCATAAACTCTCAAATATTTATAGTATCTCAATGTTCTTCAATGTATATTTAACATCTTTGGTATCTATACAATTGACATTCTTCTCCTGGTTCAAAATATTTTTTGTTTTGTATATAACACTATTAGATTAGGATGAAAATTCCAACAATGGGATCATGTTATTACATTAGTATCGTTTTTTTAAGACATTGATTTACTTTTTTCTGTGTAGCGATGCTATAAGGAAGAAGTATTATTAAGCTAGAGACAACCATAAACAATGTTAGCGAATTTTTTAAAAATAACAATACTTGAAATTTAATTAATAGAACATAATTGAATGGGTGTTGAGATTTCAAACTAGATTTCATTGCAAGGTTACACCTTAGTTAGAATACACCTATAATAAGGAAAAACTACCTATAAAATATAGATTAGTAAAAGAGAAAGAAACCTAAATCTAATTTTAAGAACCTAACTATACGTGTGTGTGAAAACCCTATTATTAATTGTTTTTAATATTTCTATACAAAACTCAACAAAATAAAATAAAGACTTTGGTTATAGACCCAAAAAATAATAAAAATAAAAAATAACACATGAGGTGAAGTTTTCATGCAAAAAAAAGAGACCAAATTAACATTAAAAATGAACATAAATGTAATAAAACTCCAAATAAATCTTCATTATATATAGAATGACAAACATGAAAACAAAAGGAGGGAAATAGTGAAAGAAAAAAAATAAAAGTATGGGTGCAAATCTTGCAAACACATGGGGCAAAATGTTTATGGGAAAAATCTACCTCCAATAGCCTTTAAAATGAATTAAAAACCATGAACCTATAAATAAATTTTTCCTCTACCTATAAAATATTAAAAATAAAAATAAAATGGAAACCTTACAAGAAAAGAAAAGAAGGATAGAAGAGAATCCCTCCTTCAACCTACAAGAAAAATAGATACAAAGTTTATTTTTTCCATGGCTATAATGGGATGATGGGATTAGAGCAATGGTTCTTCATCCTTCAAACCTACAAACAAATCCATGAGTGAAAAGATTAACAAACAAATATAGAAATGATAGATATAGATGTGAAATATTCAAAGATCTAGAACCATAAAGGAATTGAAGGATTCTTACCATGGCCAAGAGAAGAGCCATAGCCTTGCACCTTCCCTCTCAAGATATTGAAATTGTACATTCCATAATAGGAAAATTTTTAAGGGCTAAATTTTACCCATGGGATAAATCCTTAGAAATTTCAATATCTTTACAAAAATATCACCAAACATTTTATGGTTTTGATTTTAATAATTAACAAGATTCTCCAATATTTTTACACTTTAAGATTAGTATGGATCATTGATATACCAAAGTCAACAGTTAGTATGAATTTTAAAATTTTATATGGAAATTTTACATGAAAATTGATCATTACCATCAATGTCAAATATTAAAGTGATGTTTCACCCAAATTTAGTAGTAACATCACTTTTCTAGTGTTGTTGTTGTTATTTTTTTAGTCTTCATTTTCCTCTTTTGAGAAAATCAACCTAAATCTTTTTCCACCCTTCTCGAACAAAAATGTATCCATCACCCCATTATAAAAATGTGTCCATCACCCCATCACTTATCAAATTTCCTAACACATACCTATCAACAATGCACATGGACCCATTGGCATGCAACATCAAATAGATATTTCTTATGGTGAATTTCCATGCAAATTTACTAGGCATTATTCCAACAGAGTGACATGAAGTCCCTTCTACATCCAAAACATTCTATATCCATTTGTGTGTAAGGTGCACCTAAAATTCCAACTGAGTAACATGGAATCCATTCTACATCCAAAATATTCTATATCCATTTGGGTGTATAGTGCACTTAAAATTCAACTAATGAATCATCTCTGTAGAAAAAAGTTTTTTAGTACTTTCTCCATCAACAATAAGGAAACAACACTTATCTCCAATTTTTCATTTGAGTGTGAATATAACATTTTTTTTCTCTAGCACCTTCTCTTCTAGTTGTTACTCCAACTTCAACAACACCCTTTGGAAGATGAAGTTATTTACATGTTCTCGTTGAAATTATTCATTGTTGTCTCTTACATCGAAAGCGATAAAATAATAAAAAACCTTTATGGGTACAAAACACTATGGTAGAAGTCAAGCCCAACATGAGATTATGAAAAACATATTGGGTTACTTACTCTAAAAATGAGGTGTTTCTCAAATCAATGCCCATGGGGAACTAAAAAAGCTGTTTTTTTTTATGAAAATAAACAATGCACATGGTCCATGTATGCTACCATTTCATTGAGAAATGTTGTTCTACATTTTTGTCTTCCACTGGCATTAAAGTTTTTTAGACATTTTGTTGACTCATCCACCTCTTCCCCTAGGAATTCCTTGATATATATGGGATTCATAATTCCTCTTAAACCTTGAATTGTAGTACTTGTGATGGTCTCCTTTTCCTTGCTTCCATTTTTTTATCCTGTGTCAAACACGATTTTACTCGTACCCTACATTCCTTTGTTGGAAACCCATAATACATCCATGTGAATCCCAAGGAAGGCTCACTCCCTCAACCAATTTGATTCTTGGAAGGCACACTCTCTCCACTTATTGGAGGACAAGAACACCTGGGAAAAAGTCCCAAGGAATTAGTTGATAAAATATAGTTAGCTAGCTATTAGAAGCTAGTTGTATCTTGACCTATTCAATCCATCATGTAATAACATCCATCTATATAAGACTGTCTCTTATTCTAAATAAAGTGATGGTCATTTTGCTTTCAGTTTTGGTGATAGTATTCTTATTTTCTTATGCTAGTTAATTTCCTGAGTATTTATGTTATAGATCAAATGGTATGAGAGCATCGATCTGAGATGCTTCTGCTCCAGTGAGTTTCAGACGAAGAATTGTTTTTATGGGTTGCTAGTGCTTGCAGTCACCCAATATTAAGATACAGAGGTGTGCTAGGGGTGGCTCCACCCTCCATATCTTAGTTAACAAAGGGTTATTCCAAGGGTTATGCAGAAGGAAAAGTGGAGAAATACAAAGCTCAATTAGTAGAAAAAGGTTATTTTTAGGTTGATGGAATTGATTTTGGTGAGATTTTTTCTCCTATTTCCAAGTTTTTTTTTGTTTGTTAATTGGTCAGGACCTTCCTGGCATCGGGATTAACCTTTGTCTTGAAAAACCATGACTCAGGGGCATCTAAGCCATCAAAATCACCGAAGGATCGCACTCGGCCTGAGCCACACCAACCCTTAACATGGTTGGATTTTTTTGTCCCTGCAAGTTTCGAACCGATGATTTTTCAACATAGAGTGGCTTAACAACACACTCTGTCACTGACTGTCCTACACCTTGGGGACTCCTATTTCCAAGTTAACCTCTATCATATTTTTGTTATTTGTTATTGTTGTGTTTGATTTTCAGGTAGAATAGATGTATTTGAAGACAACATTCTTACATGGGGATCTAGAAGAAGAAATATACATGAAGAAGCCAGAAGGATTTGCTCTGAATGGAAAGAAGGAGCTGGTATGCAAGTTGAAAAAGTCCTTGTATGGTTTAAAACAATCAACAAGGATGTGGTATCAAAAATTTGATACTTATATGTTGGGACTTGGCTTCACAAGAAGCAAAGAGGATCACTATGTATATTTTAAATTAATTGGTGATCATTTGATTTATTTGGTCTTGTATGTGGATGATTTGTTGCTGATAGGAAACAATAGGGAGATTATCGAGGATGTGAAAACTTAGTTGTCCTCTAAATTTTACATGAAGGATCTTGGTGCTGCAAATTTCATTTCGGGCATGAAAATTAAAAGAGGTCAAAAAAACAAGAAACTCTAGTTAAATCAGAGAAAATATGTCGAGAAAATATTGCAGAGGTTAAATATGCAGGAATGTAAACTGGTCAAGGTCCCTATTCCTGTAGGTGTAAATTTATATCTGGATCAATGTCCCAAGACACATGAAGAGGAGGAGAAGGACATGTTTCATGTTCCATATGCAAGTGTGGTTGGTAGTTTGATGTATGAAATGGTCTGTACTAGACTAGAAATTGCACATGCAGTGGGAGTTTTGAGCAGGTATATGTAAAACCAAGGAAGGAGCATTGGACAATAGTAAAGAGAGTTTTCAAGTATTTGTGTGGCACTACTAGTTATGGATTGTGCTACCAAGGAAGACTAGGTTTGGACAAAGTGTTGGAAATACATGGCTTTGTGGATGCAGATTGGGATGGAGGTTTGGATCATAGAAGATATACAAGAGGGTATCTATTTAACCTATTTGGAGGAGTAATCAGTTGGATGAGAAAAAAACAGTCTGTAGTGTCACTTTCAACTACATAAGTTGAATACATGGAAACCACTCATGCAAGAAAGGAAGTAGCATGGTTATAGAGATTGTGTTAAGGTATTGGATGTGTACAACAAGATGTAAGGGTAGATTGTGATAGTCAGAGTGAAATTTGTATGAAGAAGAACACAACTTATCATTCAAAGACAAAGCATATTGATGTTCAATATCACTTTGTGAGAGACATTGTTGAAGAAAATAAGTTGTTGTTGATGAAGGTGGACACTTTGAAGAATGTTACAAATTCATTAAAAAAATATTTGAGAAATAAGAATTTCTCTTGGTGTAGAGGATCTATGGGCATTGATACCCTGGATTATTGACTATGTAACCTTGTAACACCCTGTATGAAAAGAAGACAACAAAAGGGGGAGAATGTTGGGTATGTGTTATATTATTTTCACAAATAGAACTAGTGTCTATGTTGTGTCGGGTGTGCAGCTGGGTAATAGGGGGGAGGAGCGCCCCATTTCCCATGGGGTCACAGGGGGGCAGAGCCCCCTTTCCAGGGTATTTCCCCCAATTTTTTTTTACTGGTTTTCGTGTCCATTTTGGGGCACATGGTTTTTCGCCAATGGTTTTTTATTTTCGGTTAATGGATTATGGTTCTTGACTAATACGGGTCATTGGATTAGGGTTTTTGATGATGTTGGATCCTATATGTATAATGTATTGTAAAAAATGCATGATGTGAATGAATATGTAATATGCTGGTTTTCCCGGTTTGGGTTTCTAGGGGAAAAATATCTACGTAATGTGTGTATTTTCCATTGTATCTTTTCTTCTCTTTTATTGAAAATATGTTTGCAGTAAATTATTGTACAAGGTTAAAATCTACACATGCAAAGGTTTGAATTCTGGCTTCAGTACTTATGTGATATCACTAGTCTCCAAGGGAATTGGATACATATAAACTAAGGGTTGGAGGTTGAGAAATAGGACACCATCATAGAAACTGTAATCCATGATTCTCATTTTTTCCAGCCTAACATATACATCACTTACAACTTCCATGCATTGGTCAACAATTTATTCAACCATGACTTCCTTTTCCCACATTGACTTGGTAGAAAAATAATTTTTCATGAAGGAAAAGTCCAAATGATATTGTTGTCTGATAAACTCTAGTTATTGATAGGTGAAACAACTATACAAACTTGGAAGCTTTGCTGCAAAAACCTAAGTCTATATCTCAAATAGAAACTAAGTACATGCATAAGAAAATAAAAAGTGAAGAATGGAGCCATAGTAGGGGTTCTAAATAACTTTTGCAAGCACATCCATGGAATTGAAATGGTGACGCTAATGAATAATTGATATGTGTGAAAATATCTCACAACATGGTTATCCAAACATGACACGACTAACATTAACTACATGACCAAACTCATATTAAGACCCATGTTATTAAACTATATCTAATCACAACTTTCCATTATGTCTTCACTTTATACTACGTATTTCAACTAGAACTCGATCAACTAACTTTCCTAGATGTGCTAAACTGATATCATGGACTCCCATTCTATCCACAACTAGCATTTCAATTGTCACATATGTGTTGAATAATCTATTGACTTAATCCCCTCCCTTCACAACCACAAAGGTATGGTCATACTTTCTAAAAGACTAGATTAACTAGGACTCCTCCTCCCTAAGCACAAGGTTGTGACATGTATTGAAAAGAAAAAAATTGTAGAAATTTAACTTTATCAATAGAAAAAAAAACAATTCTAAAAACTAGATGCAAAAGGAAACAAGATTGTAAAACAATTAAGACTACAACCCTAATACAAACCTAACTAGGATCCTTTGTACGAGAATCATTGAAATTTTAAATTAAGGGTTGAGGTATAGGGATGTAGGTGAGTTCAATTCACCAATATTGGTTGAAGGATACAATTCAATCGAACTAGACATACTGAACTTGATTAAAAAAAATTGCAATCAGATATGATCCCAACTAGAAAATCTACAATTTCCTTGAGTGTTTTAGATATATGTTGTCATACAATAGGACCATATCACTTTTTTCAAAATATTGTAGTTGATGTTATATTCATGCCATGATTTATATCTCTCCTTATCCCTAGTCTAATGAAAGTCAGCTAGGGACCTAGACTCTTCCAACTAGATTAACTCAACTAACCTCTCTGCAATTGATTCTTCATCTATCATATGGGTGGCATGTGTAATGAAGAGACTAGGTACTATAAATTTTGTTGGGACTATAGCTTTGCACACATGCACTAGTTATAATATTCTTTACTTGTGTAATATCTTCAATATTTTCTTGTAAGCTCAGAGTACCACAAGGACTCCTTCATACCAATCATCATGATTGGATGAGAAAACCTTAGTTATCCCTTATTCCATAATTTTGTTAAAAGCCTCCAATGTTATATTGGTTTGTGGGTGATACGTGTTACTCTTGTGATGATCGATCAAGAACTCTTTGGTGAGACTGGCAATAGTGGACCTAAGGAAATTATGGCCTTTACCGCTAGTTAAAATTTAGGGACAAACAAACTGTGTGATGGTTTTCTAAAAAATCAATCAAGCTATAGTATCGATAGGAGAGTCCTTTGTAGTCTCATATTCTTCCCATTTGGTAAGGTATTCATTTGTAGTGACAATATCTCAGACCTTGGAATGCTTAGGATGTGTATTGATTGGACCAATAAATTCCATAACCCACTTCTCAAATGGTTGGAGTGCCTTGACTGGGTGTAGGGGTAACTCATCCCTCCTATATGGTTAGGGATATGTGCTGAAACAACTTGAATAATTGCATAAAAATCATGATCATAAACCAAATAGTTTTTCTTTGCAGCACTCAACTTCTCAATGGACAATACAATCAACTTAACCTCTTTGTTAAGCACTTTACAAGCATCATAATCCAATTGGAACACTACGATGAAATATGGAATATCCAACATAGAATTCTTAGTTACCTTCTTATTCAACAACTCAAAGCCACGTTTTGTTTCTTTTTCCTATTGGGACTCTCATTTCCCAATTCTAGTTGTTAATGCTACATAAATGCAACTAACATTCCAATTAAACTTCTCATAGAAACTTGCCAATCCATGAAATCTTCTCAACTCAAATGTTCATCTTAGTGCAAGCCAATGAATAATTCCTTTCACTTTCTCTAGATCTATCTTCAATCCATATTGAGCTATCACTAATTCCAAATGAACAAGTTATTATGTAATGAAAGAATACTTTTGCAAGTATATCAATGATTTTCATGCTTTATCCACTCCAGATCTAACTTCAAATGCATTAGGTGAACCTATTTTTCTCTACCAAATATATAAGAACAAACTATCCATAATAATGTTTCAACATTTTATTCATCAACTTCATGAAAGTGTTGAGTGCATTTGTCAACCCAAATGACATGACTAGTTATTCATACAATCATTCCTTTATCTTAAACATTGTATTCCACTCATCACCCTCTTTAATTATTATTTAGTGATATTCATCTTCAAATAAACCTTGGTGATTTATTTTGTCTACACTCAAATGGTTGATTCTAGGTCATCCATTCTCAATGATGTGAAATGGTACTTAATGGTGATTTTTCTTATGGGCCTTGAAATCATTCACATATTCCATTGTCCTCATTTCATTAGTGTTATTATTATTGTAGAAGGACTCAATATTTTCCTAATTAGTCATTTATCCAATAGCTTTTAGATTTGTGTGTTGATCTCCTCATTTTCTTTTGGCATCAATCTTTGTGATACCTTATTCATGAAATCGAACATGAGATCCAATCTATTTGATGGGAAATGATCCTCACAAGTGGAAATCCTTAGAATATCATATAATGTAACTCCCTCAAACTCTATCAACAACTATGCAACAATTGTTGGTATCTTAGTATTTTTCAATTCATATTTAACATCTTTGGGCATGATTGTAAAACAACACTTTCCCTTCTCCTCCTCTTTCAAAAGTTCCTCTTTTGTACATAAAATGACTTTTGTAGTGTTGTTTTTTCTTTATTTTCCCTCTTTCCTCTTTCAAGGACATTGAAACTTAAATATCATTCCACCCTCAACAAAAATGTTCCCATCACCCTATCATCAAAAAATTTCCTATTAAATCAATTGCTAAGTCATTCCCATCAACAATGCATAAGGATACATTAGCGTGCAAAGACACTTAGAACATGGTTTTGGTCATCCTCCATGTGGAAATTTACTAGGGATTATTGCAACATAGTGACCTGATGCCCCTTTGTAACCAAGTGATTCTATATGCATTTCAATGCAATGTGCACTTAAAATTCAACGTATGAATTTCCTTGGTAGATAATATTTTTAGTACTACCCACCTCAACAATAAGGAAATGACACTTACCTCCAATTTTTCATTTGGTTGTGAAGATAACCTTTGTCTCTAGCACCTTATCTTAGAGTTGTATCTCCAACTTCAACAACACTCTTTGAAACATAAGGTTCTCTCCATGTTCTTGTTGAGATTCTTTGAGGTTGTCTCCAAAAATATGTCCATCTATCTTCCCTTCTCCTTGAGCAATGTGTTTTCTACCTCCTTGTCCTTCATTGACATTTAATCTCCCCATAAACTCATAGGATTCAAGCCCTAGTGCTCTACACTTGAAACAAGTTTTTTTGAACCATCCTCTTCCTTGAGGAATTCTTCAACCTTTAGTGGCTTCATAATTTCCTCATAATCTTTTACTTACATTGCACTTGTGATGTTTTTGTTTGGGTTTATTTCATTTGTTTATCCTATGTTACACATGATTCTACCTCTACCATCCATTCTTTTGCCTCAAGAACTTTATTTCTTTCTAAATAACATCTCTTTAACCTTAAGGCAAGTTTGTATGCCCCTACAACCCCAAAAATCTCACCACCGTAACTAAATGCATTTAACCCTCTTCACCCTCATTCCCTTGTCCTAATATAATGCACAAGTGTTAAAACCCTTCTATGTATTCGTTCACCATCATCTCTTTGTATCCTAAGTTTTGGAACTGTTTTAACAAATTAAATTTATGTTGGAAACCATCCTGTCCCAAAACTTAATCTTCCCCTTGCCCTTTGTGTTCCTATCTAATCACAAATTGTTCCACTTGTTACTCTACAGGAATGCATGAGATTTTAGTGGTGTATAGAAACTTCACTCTCTTGAGGTCTTTCTGTAGTGTCCCCAAGGTCGAGCCCCGATGTAAACTATGATTTGAAAGAGATTGTAAATATGTGTTTTAGGCTGGTGAGCCAAGTTTTGTATAAGTCAGTAGGCTTATGTGTTTGATTAGGCTAGAGAGCCTAAGGGTTGAAGGCCAAGGGCCTGGATTTTGTATCTGTATGTATGCAGCACATCAATAAAATATAAACACCTGCTAGGTGCAGACTGACCACAATGAATGAGTGATGGGGGACTAAGCGTCCACAGAGTGGGCGAGGGATTAGGGGCTGAAAAGTGGGAAAAGGGGCTGAGTGTTGAGCCTAGGGGCTAAGCCTAGGGGGCTTAGGCCTGGAATAATATTTTAATATTATTTCCAAAAAGAGCCATGTGCATATTATTTTATCCTAAGTTCCTGGCAAGGGAGGGAACGTGCAAAGGGGATGCACGTTGTGGAACACATGAAGTTCCCAGGGTGACAAGTGCCAACCTTGGTGCATGCAAATATAATTGCGGAGATGAACTGCGTGAGGGGATATTTCTCCATTCGGACCCGAACCTTTGATGCGTGGAACCGGTACGACGTTTGCAAGAATACCATGGTTCATCCCTGAAAACGAAAAAATCCTGTCTGGACTTCTGAAATACCCTGGTACAACTCCTGTCTGAATAGTTCGAACCTGTGTTGACCCTGCATGGATTGTCTGTCATGCGTTCCTGAGAACCCGAGCGTGATTCTATCTCGTGTTGTCGGATTGAGAAATAAGAAGTGACCTGCCATTGTTGAACCAGTTAGAAAGCAGTGTCCATTTTCCCGATTGGCTACTGTGGCCACGTAGTGCTTGTCTACACGTGGCATACTAGCTAGATTAAGCCTATGTTGATATTGTGTATGACTTCTCTCCAGGTGAGGGAGGTGGTTGATGTTGGAAAAGGCAGGTTGTCAGGCCTACGAGAAACTCTTTCTAGGTGAAAGAGTTTGCTGGGAAGTGTTTTCTGCCATAGAGTGTCCAACACCAGCTACGGGCTCTGAGACTTCCTGATCTGGCCTATTGCCGAGACCCAGAGGGGGAGGTTAGCACCGGTGGACTATGCGTGTGAAGGTGTATACTCCCGGGCGGAACATGCATGTGGGGAATGAGGGTCTGGTAGTAGTGGGCGTAAGATGGCATCTCTGGGAAGAATCCTTCCAGCTATTTCTGTGTTGTCTTC